>JZLH01S0333756.1:37427-48038 GCA_001188425.1 Eucidaris tribuloides | reverse complement strand
GAAAAAATATTTGGTAAACAGCTGAACCAACAGTTTTCTTTGAGGAATAAGCCAGACATAAAGCACCTTTTGTTCCTGTCACTGACCAGTGAATGTAAAAACAGCATCTTCAAATTACAAGTTTGGGCATCTGCATTTCAAATCACTTCAGTAACCAAGGCATTTGGTTTCGGTTAGTTTCATTTATTTTTTTTGCGTCATTCATGTTCTATTCTCATTATAATCTTACGGTTTGTGTGTGAACGCACCACCTAGTAACTCTAATAAGACAAGAACTGCCCTGGAAATTCCGCTACTGGTTGCATCACTGGGTAGTCCTCAACTGGGCTGAAACAACTGACTCTAGACATCAAAGTAAAACTATGCAAGGATGTCTTCTGTGAAAATGCTTGCTACTCACACGTTGACTGCATTGCCTAAAATAACAAAATGTCAATATTCCTTGTGGCAGGCCAACCTGCCTGTGTGGCTTTCTATGGGTCCTATTTTTATCATGCCCTGATGGATTTAAGTTCATGCTTATTCTCTTTTAAGTAAAAAAAATTCAAAGACAAATCGCTTGCCAGCTGTTAAGATCCATTCCAGCTTTAGCTGTTGATAGTTTGTAATTAGCATGTCAACTCATTTGGTTCTTGAAGGCATTTTCAAGAGTTTCCTACATCATGTCTCTAACCTTTAATGTCCAAGTCAGTTAACATTGGCATGCATATGCACTGACGTTGTAATGTCATATCAAGTATGCCATCAACTTGCCTTGTCACTGTTATCATCCTTTCCTGTGCCTTGCCAATGCTCTTGTTTACACTCAAAATTGCATATCTTATTGCTACAGTCACCAAGTACACCTTTGACATGTGGGGATTACGGGCTGGCATATAGGGATTAGTACAGTGGCACACTGCGTGCCTTTGCGATGGGGGCATATTAACTCTGGACATGCGTCAAGCTGCGCACAATATGCACATACAATACTTAAAACTGTCCATAGAGCTGTAATTTCCATGGCATGTGAAGAGTTACAGTTAGATGACATTGATCGGGGGAACACTTGAAAATGCCTTCAAGAAACCAAATGAGTTGAAATATATCACCAACGATACACCAGCCAGGGAGCTGGATTACACCGCTCTGGAGGATTTGTCTTCTAATTTGTTTACTTAAGGAGGAATCAAGCATGAACATACTCCTATTGTAATTCTATTGTCTTGCCCCAATAGAAAAAATAGCCATAGAGAGCCTACACAACAGGTTTTGCCTGACGCGAGGGATATTGACATTAGTTCTTAGAATGAGTCAACGTTGGACATTACATGATTTTCACAGCGAGAAATCCTTGTATAGTTTACTGGTTGTAGAGTTAGGTTTCAGTCCCAAGTTGAGGCACCACCACCAATTCATGTGTTATTTACCTTCAACGATTAATCATGGCAATTGGAGGAACTGGAAGCAACATGCGTGTATAGATATGCCCTAACTTTTTCTGATGGCTTAATTCCACTCACTTGGCTTCATGACATGGAGGGAGCCATCATGCCCACGCAGTCTCCGTCGTTCTCTCTTGAAGCTCCTTCAAGACTCGGCGAGGTTTGTACGGCAGCATTAATTAACTGTGTAGCCCCTCACGGAGAACCAGAGGCACACATACAGGACCGACGACGACTTAGGGAGCTCAGCCGATGCCGACCCTTGTTGAGGTAACGGATCGGAGAGAAGCGTTGTGTTGTAGTAGATTTTGTCTATCAATCTGGAGCAGAAGAAACAAAACACACACATGCAAGTATTTATCAATTGTTAATGGCAAAGGAAACTGATAGAGATAATTTCACAAAGGATTTACAACATTTGATAGTCATTGGGTTTTATACATTTCAATTGAAATTGAAATCTTATCTAGACATCAAATTGCTTGAAGCAAAAAAATTTAGTACATCAGCTGAACACACCCCAGGTCATTATGTCACCATTTCCAATTTACAGGCTGTTTAAAGATGCTGAAGTAAACTTAAAGGTAAATGACATAATTGCGCGGAGGGTAATCATCAACGTTCGCGGCTGAAAATACTCTAGCAATCAACGTAAACTATGCAAGGATTCTCGCTGTTGAAACATTTATAGTCAAATGCTTGACCACTTTGATAGAACTACTCGTCATATGCCCTTGTGACAGGCAAATTTGCCTTCGTATAAGCTTTCTATGGCGTAATTAATTCATATCAGGGCATTGAGAGTTAATTCACTGTATTGGATGTGTTCATAGATTAATTCTCTTTAAGCTAATAAAATTCAAACAAATCCTGTCCAGCACAGCGAGAACACACTCCAGCTTGTGTATAACATAGCTATATCTTTCCAAGCAATTTTGCGTCCTAAAGGTATTTTCATATTCCTCCTATCATGTCACATACCTTTAATGATACTAAAAATATTGTTGAATGCACACAATCACAACACTGTATTGAAGCATGTTTTTTTCAAACAAAACATAAGAGTGGCGGCGGGGGGGGTGAGTAGAAGTGCCAACTTATGCTTTCTTCAAAATGAGATCATTACATTTATATACAAATACTTGAAATTACAATTCATATACAAAAATTAGGCCTTATGATACTGACAAGGGAATCATCACTATACAAGCCATTCATAATTATGTGCTACTGTTAATGCTGGATGGCACAAGCTACATTTATCCTTTCCCTATATCTTCACCTTTGCTCTCCCCCCTTCGCTCATCTCGGCACGCCTCGTTTTCATCCTGTGATACAGATCACGTCGCCAGCGATCATGCGAGCAACCTGGAAATACAACCGCAAAACACATGTAAAAACGTAGATACACACTTTTATATATCCTTAATTGGCCTTCTACTGTTATCTTCATGTTTTAGTCTCTCTTCCTAAAATCTCTTTTTTCTTCATAACAGTACTGCCGTCTACATTTACATTTCAACCCTTATTGTTAACTGGGGGGGGGGGGGTCAATCTTGACCCCCTTCTCCTTAGACGAATCTTCGCGACCATGCAGCCCCGCGCAAAATTTTTGACCGCCGTCGCTCGCTGACTTTTTACTTTCAAGTCTTGCTGCATCTTTTGAGACCGTTTTCGGCGAAAATTGGACATACCGTTACGACGCTGCGCGACTTTTTATACATGCCATGTCAACCCAAAAACTTGCTTAAAGACGTGATTTCGTGTACTATAACACAATGGAAATTGTGTTTTCAGCCAAAAAATCATAAAGGTATGATTATTTGTTTGCTTTTACTGGTTGAAATGAATAAATTTTATGCTATGATGATTGCAAAAGTGTCCCAAACAAATTTCATCAAAAAAACAATAGAAAACAAAGGCGGTCAACTAAACAAGAATATACATAAGAAATTCCAAAACAATTAAAATACTAAGAATTTGGCAATTTTTTTTTAGAAAATTATGAGAAATGTCAGAATGAATATTTTCACCAAAAATTAGTATTCTACTAGCTATTATAAGTGCATTATAGGCAAAACCATTAATTTTATGCCACTTATTTGCATAATTAATTACTTAAAAAATGAGAGAAATATTTTTTTTTGAAATTTTACATTACAGCTCTTGCAGTTTGCACGCCGGCTATTATGCGCATGCAAATTTCGCCAGCGATCACGCGGATCGGTGGCCTAGATCTGAAGGGGGGATTAAATTGATCCCCCCCCCATGTAAAAACCTGGTCTGAAATAGCCCAGTTAAAATAGGGTTAAAGGCTTAGGGTGTCTCTTTTGCATGCCTAAAATTCAACATTGTGCCCAAAAGCACTGGTATATAGAAGAAATCTCATTTAAGAACCTTTAGAAAAGTGTAGGAGCTAGAAACACAATCATCGTGGAATTATACTTATAGTAAATGTTTGACTTTGATTTTTGGATACAGTTCCACAAATTTTACAAGGGGTACTAGTCTATTTTTTAGACAGTGCATGTAGGTTCTTTTACCTCATGGTGTAATGCACTTGTACTGTACACGCAGATGACCTTGCATTCCTTTCGCTGTATCTGATGCATTCCAGCCACAACTTCTGGTATTACTAGTATTATGTTAGTACTGTAATCAGCCTGACATATCCACGACCTATACTGTAGGTCCATGAAATAAAGTGAGATTAGGAACAGTGTGCCTAGAACATACACCACACAAAAACTATTGGTTTCTTGTGCATTTTAAAATCTAGGCGATTTCTGATCTTCAGATTTCACAGCAAGTACTTTTTAAATACCCTAAGGGCTTTTAAATACTTTTTAAATACTTTTTAAATTTTTAAGGGCATGAATAATGTTTTGCTGTGTTATGGGAGGGTTGCAAATGAGATTCCTTGCCTTAAACAATAAATATGCATGAGATGGGACTTGTCAAAAAGCATGCGTATCATCATCATCATCATCATCATCATCATCATCATCATCATCATCATCATCATCATCATCATCATCATCATCATCATCATCATCATCATCATCATCATCAAAACAACACTGGTATGTATAAACCTAAATAAATCTTTTATAATCCTTCTCACTTTATTTTATTCCGAGAGCACTCACAATTGTAGGACCACATATATAACCCTTTCAGTGCCACACTCAGAATATCATTTTCAGTGGTTAACAGAGTTTTGTTGCAATGGTACTTGTGAGGGTTAATACCAGGCCAGGTGGCAGGAACTAACTCATCCCAGACAATCAGTGGCAAAATGTGTCAAGAGAATTGATCTGACATAGTTTGAGGCATACATGACAACATTACCCCTAACCCACCACCACCCATAAAGGATGAAAATGATGTACATGAATGAAACAAATGAGCAAATTCAGACTGTATTTACACATGAAAATTATTTTTACTGGCTTTCCAAGAATGGTTTTTCTGTTAACAAAATGTTTCTGTCATTGCCTCATTACACGTATGAGTTGGAGCTAATTAACACCTGCTCCCCATTTTTACTGGGTTATAAATATCATCTTAGGTGACATAACCTTGTATTTCTGTTGAGATGAAAACAAATTTGTCATTAAATCTTGTAGCTATCAAACAAGATTTTACTTGTGTCTTATTTTCAGATTTCAATGTCAAAAGATGAAGCCAATGTGGCTACATATAGAGAAAGAAATCATGTTTCAGCAATAAAGGCAGGGAATCTCATGTGCACCCCTCATGCAGCACAGCAAAACATCACTCATGCCCTTAACCATTTAGCCACTGAAGACTCTGTAGATAATGGCTTACGGTTCCCTGGAAGATACAGCAATATTGCCCTCGACGGTGCACAAAAGACGGGCGTACAATGTATACTAGAGCGCAATTTACGGATGGGCGGTTTCGGGCGGTTTAGGGAGTAATAAGAGGGGCGGTTTTGGGCGTTTCAGTGAACTACGGGTGTACAATGGATACTAAAGCACATTTTACTGATGGGCGGTTTCGGGCGGTCTAGGGAGTAATAAGAGGGGCGGTTTTGGGCGCTTCAGGTGCTAAAGGGTTAAGCTATTGAAGAAGGACATTACTGTGGAATCTGAGGCTTTACGGAAGCCATTATGGGAAGGGGGGGGGGAATACTTTTAAACACTTACCATTTATGGAATACAATAGTCATCTCAGTAATGATAAATCATCATCACCATCTGAAATGAAGAATACACTTTAAAATAATTTGAAAATGATATCCTTAAAGACTTACTTTTGTTTCTCTGGCCACACTATGGCTACCCTCTTTGTCTTCCTTGCTGTAATTGAAAGGTTTCATGAAAAGAGAAAAACAGTTGTTACTCATTTGTTTTTACTGGATCATCAGGTAAGAAAACTAAATGAAATGTATTTAATTTGTCTAAATACTGAAATGTATGAAACATGCAGAACACTGACAGGTTGTTACAGATGCAAATTTGTCTAGGTTAGCCAATTAAAGGGTAGTGACATGATTGGGAGAAATAAGAAAGGCCTCTCAAACCAAATTGGTAGAAACGATATAATCCATGGCATACACCAGCTGTGGAGTATATCCCTGGCTGAAAGGATTTATCTTGAATTTGTTTACTTAGGCCAAATAAAGCATGAACATACGAGCATTTTGTTTCTCTCATTTAAAACGAGTCAACTTTTGACTACAAAATATTGACAGTAGAATTCTTGCACAGTTTACTCGATTTTAGAATAGTTTCACCCCAATTTAAGGACTACCCCCAATCATGTCATTTACCTTTAAGTCAAGATTTCATGTTTGAAATCACTTCTGGTAATTTTTCATTCATTCACTGGTTTGCAAAATTATATATTTGTAACACACAAATATTTAAATACTTCTTGTTTTTGATTGACAATTAACTGACATCTATATCTATGTTTTGTATGTAACTGTCAATCCCTGTAAGTTAAATATTTACACATTCATCACTTTTCTGTTATCTAAGTTACACTGCAACAGAAATGAGTCTCATTACCTAGAAGCTTCTTGGGGGTTCTAAGCAGATAGCCATTGCTCTCACACCAGCCCACGGGAAAGATGTCTGTGGACTCAACGTCTACGATGTGATTGGGTAGTTTGCTGCCATCGAAGTGTAGCCACATGTGTCTACCTGCAATCTTTGTGACCGTGGCTGGACAAATCTGGTTGGCGTTGAAGGGGTTCACGGCTTCTAGCTTCATGCCGTGCTGAAAGTCATGGTCTGAGGACTGCAAATATTGCCAAAAAAGATAAATGTTGTGAAGATGTTCAAAGAAATAATTATATTTTGCACTTTACTATGCTATGTATTATTGGATTGCATGTGCTATCTAATTACATGCATGTACAATTTTGATGATATTTACATACCATCACCAAATGTATTTAAATGCTTTAAATTCTCTCTCTCTCTCTGAAACAAAATATTAATAAACATTAATTTTTAACAAAAGAGTCTGAAATTAGAAAAAAAAATGATATGATTCTCCTTTTAACACAAATTTTCCCTCTTAGTACAGTATGAATTTCAGAAAGATATGATTCAATTTCACATTAAGAAAATTACACCAACACAAACAGACATACAGACACTCACAGAGTAACACAATAACCCCCCCCCCAAATATATAAAATTGAAATTTCATGTCAAGTGAAACCTTACCAGTTTGAACAGAATTTTTGGTGCTGGTTTTCCTTTAACTTGCTTCAGATATGCATTCCAATCAAATCGATTGCCAGGTTGAACATAGCCTATTATATGGAAGAGAAAGAGTAAACAAATATCAAAATCATTCAAATGATAACAATAAGTTCAATAACACTCATCCTGATATGATTATAATGTTCAAGTTCAAGTGTGTTTTGATTTCATTACACATCTACATGTATTTAACATGGTTTCTACATGGATGTAAAATGAAGGACAGGCCTTGAAGAATTATTTGTACATTCTTATTAGACAATTCCCAAGTTAGTGAAAATGTTTTGGGATTTTTTTAACAAGAATGTACCTCTTCATCAAATTGTTTGGCCGATCACAATTCATTTGATATATGTATGTTACGTATTTCAAAAATGAATAAAAATTTACAAGAAATATATGCTAAAAATTGGTTTAATTTTTAATATTTACGTGATGCAAAAGGCATAATATCACATGCTAACTGCTTATCATAAATTAGGCATATACTGAAAACTGTGCAAAATAAACTCGTGTAACTGTAGCTGTTTGACACTTTACTTTCTATCAATTAAATTTTTTTTTTTCTGAGTAAAGAGTTGAGACTTTTGTATTGTCCTTGTTTCTAATACTACTTGTTGTATGTACAAAATGTGCATGTCGGATTTACAGATACATTGTTATTGATGTCATTAATTTATTATATTCACAATCTGCCTTGTTGACATATTTATTGTCTAGGTATGTGACATATTAACATTCTTTTCTTCCAAACATTTATATCATTGAGATACACAAGTAGCACACTGTCAGATGTAACTATTTTAACCCACTGGAGATTGGAATATCTTGGGTTGGTGTCTATGGATAATGTGGGTTATAATGTAACCAAATCGTCTCTAACAGGTTAATAACCAACAAACATTGCAGCATCTTCTACACTACCTTTGGGCGGCGTGACAGCAACTCCATTCTGGTGACCCCACCCAATGTGGAAGATGCCCCCTGAATGCCCATGACAAGTCACCGTGATCTCCTCTCGCTCTCCCGTGGGTCGCAGGTCATCAATCATGACCCGGAAAAAGTAGATGTTGAAGACGTCCGTCACAGTAGCGGGACAAATCTGAGATGGGGCTTTGGGATTAACGGCTTCCAAGTGCATGCCAGTGGTGAATTTGTGGATTTGGATCTTGCTGTGCTCCTGGGTCGAATTTACAAAAGGCAAAGAAAGGAATAAACATCCATCACAATGTAACATATTCTCTACATTAACATATCAGGGAGCATGGTTGCTTTCCTAACTGCAGTAGGGTTGCCAGCTTCAGAAATATTCATGTTAGATTACGCATTTATTTATGTTATGTATGACTTGTAATTATTTGATCATATTACTTGATTTGTACCATGCAGAAACAACAATAGATAAATACATAAATACATAAATAAAGAAAGAAAGAAATAAAGAAATAAATGAACGAATAAATAAAGAAATAAATAAATAAATAAATAAATAAATAAATAAATAAATGAATATGAATATGGCTATTCTACATGATATTAGATGGAAAGCTTACATTGTTCCCATCATTGATTGGTAAATCACTGCAGTTGTTTAAATTGTATCAGACACAAATCTGCAATATGCAAGAACTTACTTTTAAGTTTGTAAAGATTAACAACCTCACCATAAACAAAGTCTTTCAAAGGGATAAGAGTAATATACTGATGAAAACAATGCAATTTGTAACATTATCTGCATTCCTGATCTAATCATAATCCTGAATCTAACATAAGACACACATAACATGTATCCTACAGACCTACAATGTGGCAATTTAAAACATATTCAGCAGGCAAGCCACTTGTCCAGAGTAGCGTGATACATGTATTCACATGTATCACAAAACAAACACAACATATGTTAACATGTTAGACTACTACTTGCTTTTGGATTAGAAACTAATCAATATACCTTGAACAATTCTGGTGGTAGCACATTCTCCATACATTTCTCTGACATAGCAGTCTTGTACATTATGATATATGTACTGGGAGTACCACCAGGGTTTTGATCCTTCACAACTAGAAAGAGACAAAATGATATCAGAATATATTAGATGGTTTATACAGTTACGAAGATGTGATTGGTCCACAGCTCGTCACAAGATACTGTTTGCGAGGATTGTAAATGTTATATTTTACCAGCTGGTTATATTTCGCCAGCTGGTTATATTTCACCAACTGGTCAAATGAATATATTTTTTGAATGTCTGACGCCCTGTTACGGTTCAACACCATCCATGCGTGTGTGTGTTGGCTATGGAGAAAGCTTCAAAGTGCGATGCAAACCGCTGAAAGTACCTCTGTGTTGTGCAGTCAATAGTGCAATCTGTATCGTCTGCTAAACTAGATTGGTTTAGCAGACGATTTTCTTTCCACCAACTCTGAACTTGAAATCACCCACTATAAGTAATCAAGGCCATCTAATATAACAGATATCAACTGGTAGGGGTGTAGTGTAACAATCTTTGGACCGTCAGTGAGTTATATTATCCCTCATGATCATATTTTCCCTCAGCGCTGCGCGCTTCAGGAAAATATAACTCCCTGACGGTCCAAAGAATGTTATATTACACCCTGTACAAGTCAATATCTGTATAATATCATATGAGTAAATGTCAAACATGTCAGGCATGTAAAGAACATTATACTTAAATGTGGATGTTTGGAAGAATGTGCTAAAGTGTATGAAGTATATTTTCATATAACTACATTAACAAGTATGAAAAGCTCTAGTTCAATCTCAACTGAGCCTAGGTGAAACATAATTATATTTGACCCATCACAACAAATCTAAGATTCCACACTCTAATGGCAAGAAAAAGAAAAAAAATCTGAACATTTGGGGGCATTAAACAGGGATGCCACTCAATGCTATTCAAAAAGTCTGAAATAGTCTGAAAAACCCTGATTTTCAAAATTTGCCTATTCTTTTGTACAGAGAAAGATGGACAAACAAGTCTGAATTCAGACTAAAGTTTGAAAAGAGACATCCCTGATTAAATATGGCGTCAGACAAATGAGGTATCAAACATGCATTGGAGGAACAAATCATACAACTTACATCTCATTGTTCATGTCATTGTATTTTGTGGCTTTATGAAGTTCTCATGGTGATGGGACACATGTTCATTTTATAAACATGGTTAATCAACATTTTAAATATCAGATAATCATGAGAAAGAACTATTATTAAGTCTTACAGGAGATAACTGAAATTTGCCAAAATCACCACTAAATGTAATCTTTAATGCTGCGTTTACACTATGTTCCCAGCGGCCACGGCAACCACGTTTCAGGCCACCGTGGACAAAACGGGATGGACGTGAGACCACACGGGAGGACGGGCTGGACAAACGTGACAGTCCGTGTTGCCGTGGATGCCGGGCCAGATTTTTTAACCG
>JZLH01S0333755.1:42245-53042 GCA_001188425.1 Eucidaris tribuloides | reverse complement strand
CAAAATCACCGCGCAGTACGCTGCAACAACAAAGTCCCATAGGGTTCCGGTGCTAAAGTAGACATTGTGCAAACCTGTCACGATATGGCTCTCCTTACTGTTTAGCCGTTACTGTTTGATAGATGCCTTACTAAAGTTTGGTACTCTGCACTTTCTTTTGAACTTTTGAACGTTAGATATGTAATTTATTACAACAGGGATTGGTTCCAAGTTTCACGCGGTTACGAGTATTGACGTTCAAGTTATTCAAAACTGTTTCATATGAATGGCGAATTTTTTTTAAGCGACTATTAGATTTTCAAACCAGCATTGAAATTATAGCTTATGGATACATCGTCAGTATTTCATAATTCATGTACATTCTACACAACAGTTGACTACTTTTGAGAGTGAATAATTGGCCACAATCAGGGTATAAGCTTCAAATTGAATTTCTAATTTTTACAACAAACATGCCTGCATATAAATAATAATAAATTATATTGCATGGCCATAATTTCGCGGCGTATACGGGGAAACTATCTCTCTTCTAATTGAAATCACCGGCAAAAATGGATTCTGCGCATGCGCAACATATCGGCGACGAGTGCTACATGGTCTCATATTGCACTAGTCTTCAGCACAGGGGAATATGGCAAAAGTAGCGATATTTCCCGGAAGAAGGTAAACATGCTGTGATATGGACGGCAATCATTAAAGAGGAAGGAAAACATGCGGTTTTATTTTACTGCTAAAATGCCTGATATAAATAATAATTAGACATATATAGACATATAAATTTTACGTGGATAACGAAAACGACGAATATGGAAATGGGTACAGAATGCCAACAAACAGAATTTCGCAAGAAAATATTTTTTTTATACTAAACCAAAGTAATGGCCACATAACATTAATTTAAAAATGAAGAAATAAAACTGCACAGTGCATACTCTAATCACAGATTAGAAGAAAAGCTCATTTGATACATCTTTCAAACCAGTCTTTTATACGAGAGTACTGTAATAAACCAAATGATATATTAGAGTACTTGTTACAATATATGAAAGTTTACGAGAATGGCTTTCCACCAGAGAACACAAATTTGACATTTAAAACATCGTAAATTAATATAATTGAACCTGTTTGATATCATAAGCTAAAATTTAAAGTAATCAGGTGCGTAGCAAACTGTGATGGTTACTGCAATGACTGAAAGTAAATGGCTGGAGTACATGTTATGACATGTTAAAGTTTTTGGTGGTGGATTTTGACCAAAGGAAATTTGACATTCAGAACACCGTAATTCTCAGAATTTGATCTTTTTGAAAACAGAAGACTAAATTTAAAGTAATCAGGTGTGTAATAAACTCTTATGGTGACTGTAATGACTGATTATACATGCCATATAATGTATCGGTGTGGGAGCGTAATAGGTATTTTACGTGATTCTGATAATTTTGTCGAACTTAACGAACAGATTTTCACAACCTGTTAGGTGGTAGGACATATTAACGTTAGGGTTATCAACATGATCATGTTGACATGATCCTTATGAATAGTATGCCTACCCCGTCGGATATTTACAATTACAAAACACGTTACCTATTGCACATTGTCATTCATCATTCGTTGAGTAAAGGGCAGTGACATGATTGGGAGAAATAACGAAAATGACCGAACCAAACCGGTTGAAAGTTATACCAATGTGTACAACATCTGGAGTGTATATCCTGGCTGGAAGGATTTGAGTTTGATTACTTGAACCAAATCAAGCATGAACATGCTAGTATTTTGTTTCTCTCGAGGCCCAACATAAATAGATCCCATAGAAAGCTACACAGCAGATTTGGCTGTCACTAATGGAAGATATTTTAGAGCGAGTCAACTTTTGACTACAAAATTTTTACAGTAGAATCCTTGTACAGTTTACTTGATTATAGTTTCACCCCAAATTGAGGACTACCCCCAATCATGTCATTACATTTAATCGTCATCGTTATTGAAATTACAGTGTAATATGTAATGAATCAGAGTGGACTTACATAATTGGCATGTATCCCCAGAGTAACAATCGGGACATCGACAGATAAACTGACTACAATCATCGGGTAAATTAATACACGTCCCACCGTTTACACATGGGTCTGATGAGCAGGTGCTTGTGGCTGAAAATAAAACATTTTAGTCAGAATGATTGAATAATCAATACTTTTGTAAATTTACTTTCATTGCTATAAAGATGCAAAGAGCCGTTCAGTGACCTAAGCATTGGTTATCTTTTTAGACACCACGAAAGCAATATTGTTGTCTTGCTGAGAATATTCCAACCCTTTAGAGCAAAGGTGTAACAGACATGTAATTATTATGGGTACATGGTTTAAACGTACCATTTTGACAAAAGTCAAAAGACAAAAGACAAAAGTCAAAATTTCAAAAATTCCCTCCACAGGCAGGGAATTAAATCATTCGTTACTGACAACAAGATAAAGGTCTGATGGTGGTAGGAAAACTTTTCTGGGTCTTGCTGTTTTAGAGGCTCGTTTCGGTGCATGAATAAATGTTTAAATGTATATCAATGTCATTTCAATTTTCTGTCCTTTATCTGTGTACTAAAAATGGTGATTGTATACTGAGTTTCAACTTTTTGTATAACTTACTACCAATAAACTTTTGTACTAGATCGTTACTAATTATCATCAATAAACGAAATGCCCCCAATCAACCTACAAACACGCACACACACGCACACACATGCACACACACACACACACACACACACACACACACACACACACACACACACACACACACACACACACACACACACACACACACACACACACACCCAACACACACACACACACATCTGATGGGTATCTCTTTGTTCTCACCTATTGTTTAATTTCAATAAATACCAACTATGCCTTACATTAATCTTCGTACCCACAACGCACCCTTTATAAGAGTACAAATACACCCGCGCACATACACACATGCCATCACACACACAATATGAATATAGGGACGAAAATAATACAAATCTACACGAATGAAATCTAAAAACAAAGTAACCGTACATATTCCACAGTTGAATCCAGTCCAGCAGCCCACACACGTACACGAAAACGACAGACAGTTAGCCACTGACGTGACGCAAACCCCTCCATTGAGACATGGGTTGTCACTGCACGCATCTACCGCTGGAAATCAAACAAGATCGAAAATAAAGACAACATTCATGTCAAGAACATTTGAGAATGTCATGCTTTTTGCATCGCAATGCACCCAGGATAGATTCATGATGTTTTTGTTTGGTTGAAGTGTTATCGTGAAGGGCATTAGTGGAGTATGTGATCTGAATCATCCGATGAAATTCCCCCAAAATTCCCACAAATACTCTCTCCAGAGATCGTCTGCGATTATTCTGTGTCTTGACACAACACCATAAGCATGAATAAAATGTACTTATAAAGAGGTGTAAGGGTTTAAGAACCTTTACAATAACAATTTTGAGTTTGGTTGATATTTACAGGTGTTCCAGAGTTTATTCATTACAATTAGCATCTTCTAGCATTATGGTTAGTTATTGTGAGACCAATACCATTTGAGAATGCCTTACTTTTTGCATTGCAATGCACCCGGGATAGATTCATGATGTTATTGTTTGGTTGAAGTGTTATCGTGAAGGGCATTAGTGGAGTATGTGATCTGAATAATTTGATCAAATTCCCCCAAAATTCCCACAAATACTCTCTCCAGAGATCGTCTGCGATTATTCTGTGTCTTGACACAACACCATAAGCAGGAATAAAATGTGCTTATAAAGAGGTCTCAGAGTTTAAAAACCTTTACAAATTGTATAACAATTTTGATTTTGGTTGATATTTACAGGTGTTGTGCTAGAGTTTATTCATTACAAGTAATATCTTCTAGCATTATGGTTAGTTATTGTGAGGCCAATAACCTACAAAAAACAAATTCAAATTATTTTTTCCAGAGTTCACCTGAGAATGTTCTGTTTTGAAAAAAAATAAATTAAATTAACATACGTAAAAAGTGTTTGTATGGTTTGGGGGTTTATTAACACTTATTCCCAATGTATAACGATTTTACATAGACTTATGAATGTTCTACTATAACTATTTTGCTAAAGTTAGCTAATTATAAGTAGAAGGCGTTTTTGAAGTAGTTATTAACAAGAGACCAGTAAGAGGAATATCATTTTATTGGAACTTTTTACTAGTCCGGACTAGGTCCGACAGAGGGAGGCCTAATAGACAATAAGTTCGAAAATCATTAATACAGATCAGTACTTTTAATTTATTACAGAAAACAAGTCAAAGCAGGAACCAATTTACAATGTATTAATGATTTTGAACTTTATAGCATTACTGACTCATTCCAAGCGAGCCAAATTACGTTACATTAGGGGGAACTAATTTGAAAGTCATACACATTAATATCTACTCTTAAAATATTACCTTGGATTACAATTTTGAACCATATTAAAGATAATACTGACTTACGTATCGAGCAAGTATCTCCCGTCCAACAATCAGGACACATACATGTCGTGTTAGAACACACGCCTGGTACTGGGTTGCAAACACCTCCATTCTCACAGGGATTAACAGCACATCCATTCAAGTCTGGAAGAGTGGAATAAGAAGTGTGACAATAAAACTACAGAAGTTGATATTTTTCCTCTTTTATGTTTAACACTTTGGTTGCTGGGCTAAAAATCCAAGTATGTTAACCAGAAACTGGATTGTTTTGTACCTATGTGTATAACCTTTCAAAAATGTATGATATTCTGTAAAAATCCAAATGCTATCGAGACATTTTACCTAATTTAGTTGGTCCAATGTGTCTTCATTGTACGAAAAATACCATTGGTAGGAATTACGTGACGTTAATCATTTGAATGAAAAGGTACAGAACTCATTGTCTAGCCGGTGCGCCGTCAGCACACAAAGTGTCAACCAATACATTGCAGAAAATTCATTCAATCTGTTAATCATACTTCAATCTTTTGGACACGAAAAATAATTCCTTTTCCATTAATTTGTTTTGATTTCATTATCAGCAAATGCTGAATTGCATGACAGTTCACAACCCTGTTTGCCTGAAAATTGGTGAAACTTCCCGTCAAAATGAACAAAATTTGACAAAAAAAAAGGGCCCCGGGCCCCGCATCTGGTTTCGCCCCTGGTCATTTGATGTACATAATTATGTGTTGTTGCTTTTAGTTTATTAAAAAAAAAAAACACAATCTTGCATTTTCTCGTCGTAATGTATACAATGTCAATTGCAATTTATTTGAAACGATAAGTAAACAACACGTGTTAGTTTTGTACAACAACCAACCTGCTGTAAACCAATTTTTACATCATCACAGATGTGATTGCCGAGTAAACAACAAAAAAAACAAATATACGTAGTCCAGTTTGAGAATAGTTTAGATACGTGACTGGAGTAGCAACTGCTTTTAAATAACGTACAATTTCTTTCCGTCTGGTTTGTAAATTCACAATCGCTGAAAGTTTAATGAAACCGGAACATGATTGTCAGATAGATGAACTGAAGAAATCATTTTAAATCACTTATTTTTATAATCCAGTATCTCATAGAAATGACAAGAATAATCATTTAGTTCACTTAAAATTTAAAAGAAATACAAAGAAATGGAAACAAATATCTGAATAACTAAGATTGCGAATTTGTTATGGTATTTTTTCTCATTTGTGTTATTTATGGCCTAATTTACTGTAACAGTTTGTATGCTCCGCCTTATCCATACTTTGGACAATTTTGATTGGTCTCCTGTGTTACTTCTGCAATGAACTTGATGTTAATGTTGCAGGCATGATGATAAGAATTAGGAAGTAAGCAATGTATTTTCAGATCATTGAGATCTAGAATATCCTTAAGCGTGTTGACTTGAATGTTGAATATTAGGCTAACTTCAAACAAAACTTTGTTCATTGCAAGCTCTTCTTACCATTGATTGTTTTCCACATATTATCTTTATCATGTTCTCCTTATAAATTGCAAGGACCTTACAACTGCTAAAGATATCCTAGGAGAAAAAATAGTGAATAATGATTTTTAATCACAGAATTCCCACTGTTCAAACAGCTGCGAAACAGGTGCGTGTTATCAGGGGCAGAGGCCAAAATTTCCCGGTGACTAAGTCCAAAACGTGCCTCCTTTCATTTTCCCCGGGGGTTTGGCCCGGGGGGGCCAGTCAAACAAAATGTTGTACACATGCGTGACCAAAAAAACGCGTTTAAAGGGGTGTTTTTTCAGTTTTAGACGAGGGCCGCGCGTGCACGCATTAAGGGTATCAAAAACACCGATTTTCAACAAAAAGGGTGGTTTTGAAAGACTGTTCAAACGTATTTAGGGTATTTTTCCCCCAAAGATTATTTTGAAAGACTGGTCACACGTATTTAGGGTATGTTTAGGGGCTAAAACGTGTAAATGATGCACGCAGCTAACTCGTTTAGGGAGTACTCAGAGAAAAACTTGTTTAGGGGGTGTCTGGAAATAATTTGGTCACGCATGTGAGTTTTCCCGCTGAAATCCTTCAGAGGGGGCAGTTTGCCTCCCCCATCCCCCCGGCTGTTACGCCTCCGTGTTCAAAGTCACAGGTAAATACCTGTTTCACATGTAAAGCCAGAAAAGCACGGTGGACACGAACAGACGGAAGAACTACATGTAATATGGACGCACGTTCCTCCGTTCTGGCAAGGATTGGTAAGAAAGCAAGCTCCTAAATCTGAGAAAGAATCGAAAAATAAACCATCAAATAAATTACACGATCTACGAGTATAAGCCATGCCAAGACACATCCAACAGGATATTGTTCGTATTAAATGTTTGGTGATAATTAACATTTTAGTACATTGATTAGAATGTAATTTTAACATGATTAATGATGAATAAGTTATGTATAAACAATTGTACACCAGCTTGTCGCGGTATAATCCCATTTACGAATAATTTCCATTGTTGCCAGCAAAATATGATAAGAAGTTAGACAATCTAAACAGGTCACACAATTCTAAACATGACATTACAGTAAGCAAAAGAGGTGTAAACCCCTTTGAATACACTACAGTGTACAAATGCTTCTTCATCTTGGGGAAAACATCCGTTGTATTTTTTTAACAAATGTGAATTAATTTTCATATTATAGCAACTATAACCAAACCTTATAGTTTACATGAGACTGAGTAGTGATTCTTTACAATACCTCACGTAGCACTGTATTTTCCAGCCTTATATGCGATACATGTATTTCAATGATACCGGCATCGAAGGAGTTAAATTCACTTACTCAGAGTACATGTGTCTCCTTCCCAACATCCTGAACATAAACAAACAAACGCCGAACAGTCATTGCCAGCAGGTTGACAAGCGCCCCCATTGGCGCAAGGATTGCTGGCACATACATCGACTCCTGATGAAATGGAATCAAATAAAACACACAACAAACCAGAGAACGGAAAACAAAGACTGATACATTAGATGTTAGGATTGGCACATGAAAGATGTTAGCATGATTTAGCGATATACGAGGAAAGTACAGCAAAAATGTACAGCACATCTGAAAACATTGACCGGAAAAAAAGGGACTAGGATCTTTGGTTGTCCCCCCCCCCCAGATGCCCCCAAACTGCTGAAAAAAATCTTATAGCTACGGCACTGGTTAGAGAATAGGTTACTGTGCCCGTGCTCAGGTTAATGGGTTGATCGCGGGAGGAGTTAGCCGTAGGGCGGTTGACGTGGGTAGAATATAGAGCAGGTATAAGGAATATATGTTCCGCATTGGGACAGGAAGCAAGGCGAGCGCAAAATCACAAAAGCGGGACGGCGGGGATCAATGTCCCCCCCACAGATTTGAAAGGTGGGGGGCCACCAATATACAAAAAATAGCGACTCCACCCCACGAATTTGCCACTGCTGCATAGTCTAAAAACACTGGTGAATTATGGCTACGGCAATTTGACAGCAGTTAGAAAAAATTTTGAGATGGCAAAATATTGGTTTTGAGAGAACGGCGCCCACCCCCCCCCTCCCCGCAATTGTCAGAAAATTGTATTGGTGGCAATTTGGACAGAATGATTTAAGAGAAATTTCATGAAGCTGGCAACAAATAAACGGTATCCATCCAGGTCAGGAGCCCCCCACCCCACCACTTTTCCCCACCAAACCACCCCCCCCCCCCCCCGCTAACAAAGCGTGTCAGAAATTGTTTGGCTGGACAATTTGGCAGAGTTACCAAATTTTGAGCTGGCAAAATAAGGCTTTCGGTCACGCGCCCCCCCCACCACCCCCCCCCCGTATGTCAGAAAATTGTATTGAGGCTGGCAATTTGGCAGGTTTAGAAAAAATTTTGCAGCTGGACAAAATATGGTTTCGGCAGGATTCCTTTTTTTATGCATGTGAATGTACCCCCCCGACATTTGAAAACGGTAATTTGCGCCATCGATGGAGAGCAGGTGTATACTTAGGTTCGGAGGGTCGGTTACTTGGTTGGGGCTAATAATTTTGATGAGTATCGGGGTTTGTACTTACCTATAGAACATGTAGGTCCACTCCAACAACCTGCACACTCACACGTGTAGGATACGCAATCGCCCACAGAAGGCATACAGACGCCGTTGTTTTGGCAGGGGTTTTCGGCACACGGATTTACAGCTAAAAGACAAACAAATGAAACAAAACACACATACACATAAAAATTAACATATATTTTGAAGGTCAATTTCATATAACACTTTTAATCGTCATTATGATCTATGAACTTTTCTGGAAGAAATTCGTTTTTAATTTCCACGCATTTGTGTAAGAATATCAACCAAACACTGTTATTAGTCATTAAAAATTTGTTCGTTGTAAATTTGTGACAAGTTAGTTTTTATGGTGGTAAAACTTGATTCATAATTGCAAAAATATATACTGCGCATTCCTAGCTACTGCTGTTATTAAATTTAAAGAAGAAAAAAAACACTTACGAGTTTCGCATGTAGGTCCTTCAAAACAGCGAGGACAAACACACATGAAATCAGTACACAACGATCCACTGGTAAAACACGTCCCTCCATTCTGGCATGGGTCGGGATCACATGGGCTTACAGCTAAATTTAGAAAGATAAAATCATCATGTCAATTACAGTTCAAACTATTTTAAGTATTTTTTACGGAAAGGGGTACTCGAAAGAAAAGCTACATGGGCTTATAGATAGATAAATAGATAGATAAGATAGATAGATAGATAAATAAATAGATAGATTAGATAGATAGATAGATAGATAGATAGATGAATAGATAGATAGATAAATAGATAGATGGATAGGTGAGAGATAGAGAGATAAAGAGATAAACGGATAAAGAGATTGAGAGATAGAGAGAGAGAGATAGATAGATAGATAGATAGATAGATAGATAGATAGATAGATAGATAGATAGATAGACAAAGACGTGTAAAGAGTGGAAACTGATTTCAGGTTGTCGGGTGGGAAGAGAGGGATAAAATATGTCAACTGGGAAAGAACCAACAAAACCTTTATCAGAAATTATCCATAATAATCGCTTTAGTGCAAACATAAATACGTGGATACCAACAGACTACATTCAACTGGAAACAGCTTTGTAGCACATATTCGGAAGCTACAGTCAACTTTAGCTTCAAGTGGACCATATATTACTTAATATTTCACGAGAATGTAAAGAGTTGGAACAATAAATTATGACATTAACAATAGTTTTAAAAAATGTACATTAAACACATATTCTTGTCGAAAAAAACTAACCCTGAAAAATAACATTTTAAACATGAAGTCATTCAACTTTGACATGTGCCTATGGATTAATATCTGGCCTACTTACCGTCTGCGCATTGGTCACCGGTGAAACATGTCGGGCATAGACAGAAGAAATTATCGCAAGTTGCACCACTCTGCAAACAGGTCCCGCCATTCATGCATGGATCGGTTTCACATAAATTGACAGCTTAAAAAAAATCAGGATAAGTTTAGTAATAGGTGACAAAATAACACTTTAGGATGTAAATAATTCATGTTCCAGAGTTGCCGTTGCCAACCTCTGTGATTTAATTTGCGTGGCACTACGGGGTCCAAATGCTGGAGACCAATAGAAATGTACTAAAAAAACATATGTATTGGTTAACAGAGTCTCACTTTCAATGCGTGAGAGCTGTCAGCCCTGCTGAAATAAAACCATAAATTTAGCATACACAAGCTGAAGAGAGAACGAAAATTTGGAATTAGTATGAATCAACAAATGGAGTGTGATTTTTCTGTTTTTTCGTCATTGAAGGTTTGTCCTTTTAAAGCCCAAGTTTAGTTTTGGGGATTTTCTGTTATTTGAAAGCTTTATGCCCCAAAGTCATAACCCTGCAATAATAGATTCTGAATGTCTGTAGTTTTTTTTAATTAATTAATGAAAAATCTCGTGGGAACACCCCCAAAATTTTACATTATAGCATCTAAAGGGTTAAAAAGGCTTTAAGGTTACATGTGTTATACCTCATCTGAAAGAGCAGACTCAGTTCTTTCAGATGAGGTATAACTCATATAACTTTTTTTGTTGTCTTTTTTAATTAATGAAAAATGTCGGGGGGGACCCCCGACATTTTTGACCATATTTTACATTATAGCATCCAAAGGGTAAAAGATGTTATATGAGTAATACCTCATCTGAAAGAGTTGCGTCTGCTCTTTCAGATGAGGTATAACACATGTAACCTTAAAGCCTTTTTAACCCTTTAGATGCTATAATGCAAAA
>JZLH01S0333755.1:17420-42075 GCA_001188425.1 Eucidaris tribuloides | reverse complement strand
ATGTATACAAACATTGTATACAAACACTGTATTGCAGAAAAAAGATATATTCCATCCACTAGTTAAAACTGGGCAAAAGCTGTTGTTGTATTTTGGCTTTTATAGTGATATACCTAGCTTTCATTTATCGAAATTCAAAATATTTTGTAAGCATGTTGCGAAAACGTCCAATGAGCATTCAAACAGTAATGACTTTTAAAAGCACTGTATATAATGGGAATTCTTTAGTAGTAAATTTCAATTTATTTGTAATCAAAAGCGTGATTTTTTTCGCACATAATTATAGTACAATTGATAGATTCTAACCACTCATTACTGCATTTCTTGTGAATGTGTTGTTAAAGCCCCTGTCCCACTACTGCGGGCTAGCGTTGCGTGTGACTTGCGGGGAACCATTTTTGCTACCCGCAGGTCCCCGGAGATGGCCCGCACCTGACAGTACCTAGCACGTATCTCGCCCGTAGTTGCCCGGAGGTGCGCACGCAAGTCCGATTTACCCGCAGCCAAGTTTTGAGCATGCTCAAAACTTGTTGCGGGTGAGCCGCGGGGGATTGCCCGCAAGGGCCACGCAGTACACCAGTAAGAGCCCCGTAGCGGCCGCAAGTCACACACAATTAACCCGTTTGAAGTACGTAGGTTGCCCGTGGATCTTTGGCTATGCACCGGAAACGCGTGTCATCTGCGGACATTCTACGAGCATAATACGGGTGACTTACTGGCAAGGAACGGTGTCGGTACTGCCAACATCCGTGTAGCTGGTCAGTCATACGACCAAATTGCGTGCATGTTGAGGGTCAATTACTGCCTTTCTGCTGTTTAGTTAAGGGTTACCTTCTCGTGACTTGCGGCCTCTACGGGTAGCAAAAATGGTTCCCCGCAAGTATTACCCAGGATCGCACCTCGCAGGCAGGTACCTCTCAGCGCCCGTATGTCACCCGTAACTAACACGGATCAGTGTCGAAGCTCTCCCGCGCCTCCCACGCGCCTGACACGCAAGTCGCACGGAATACACGCCTGAAGAACGGACGTAGCACGCGTCCAGGAGGTAGGATGCACGCGAAACTCGTCAAAATTCTTGTCCGCCCGCATAAATTATCCTGCGTGCTGGAAAATTGTTCCCCGCAAGTCATACGCAACGCTTGCCCGCAGTAGTGGGACAGGGGCTTAACACATATGGAGTATGGGGTTCGATCAATTAATCATTGACCCGACAAACCGGTGATGTATCAGCTGTTTCATGTTCCTTTCAAATTCCTACGTGTTTACAACTTTCTATCCTAGCATGCCTAGTATCTATCAATCAAATCATTTTTGGGTGTAATCTTCACTTTACTATGCCACTAGTTATGTTTTGGTCAGTTTTACATAAATGTATATGGTTTAAATCACATCAATGTAAACGTATAATAGGTTTTCGACATTGTAAATATTAACAGAACATAATTTTTTCACTCATGAAGTTGTAATCCCAGGAATTATTAACTCTAACAGCCAAGGTATTATTACCTCATGTTTTATGTACCTTCAAATTCCTTTGTGCTTACGACTTTTGTTCAAAACAGTTGCCCATCATTGACTAGTGTGGTTAAACACATACATTATGAAGATTGCACCACTCCAAAACACACATGCATTAGTAAGTTTCACGTAGACGTGTATTAGAGTATATGCACTCTAGAGTTCTTTATTTTTTTTTCTGTAAATAAGGCAACTAGCATATCATTACTATTACCCGAATCTCAAATACTGGATTTTCTCTCACTTACAAGTAGCACAGGTGGTTCCAGTGTAGCAGGCTGGGCACAGACAAATAAACTGGGTACAATCATCAGCACTTCGAGCACACGTACCGCCATTGAAGCATGGATTAAGACTGCAAGGATTTAAAACTAACAGAAAAAAATAATTGTAAAGAGACAAAAATGTAAAAACAATTTTTTAAGTATATGTGCACTAATTGTGTACACAATTCAGGCTTTATTATAACAAAAATCCACTAACAGATGACTTCCTAAGGAGGTCCGCAAAAGTTGAAGTGTGGTGTTAGTTTGTTTCTTCTTTTAGAATCACTGCACGCGCTACCAAAACATGGAATCACGTAGACCTATAAAATTGCATTCTAAACTTACATTGCGGCCATGTCATTTTCACGTAGTTTGGGTATTTTTTTCATCCCAATTTCAAAATTTTACCATTAATAATTTCACCCTTAAGAAAATGCATTAATACATGTATATGAATTAGTGTGGGAAAGATACATTCTTACAAAGTAAACGCCACTTTCATGACATTAATATCAGCTAGAAAATGTACTGACAGGGAAAACAGCAAAACTCTTGTCTAATCATTCGTAAATGCTAGACATTGTATTGGCTTTTTGGCACCAGAAAGTCATACAAAATTAGTGAACGTGACCGTCCTATGCCGTCACAGATCTCTTTGACCGACAACAGGGTTCAATACAGAAGTTGCTCTCTATTTTCGTTTTGACTCGATGAAGACGGGAGACCAGATATCTCATCACGAGGTCTACGGGAAATGTGTTAAGGCAAAATCACAGGGGTTAAGATGAGCTTTTCTTACAACGCCAAATTAGAATTCTCACAATAAAAGTGGTAAAGTGGTATAGGCCTAATAACGGTCTTTTGGAGGCAAAGTAACAACATACGTTTCTAAAAATAATCAATTTTCTTTAACATAGGCTTAATTCAGTAATTCATTCTACATAACATTAGAAACATTAATAATATTTTTTTCTAAGATTATTCCACGTAATGTTCTTACCCGTAAGGCAGTTTATTCCTGTGTAACAACGTTCGCATTGGCACTGGTAGAAAGGACACGTAGATCCTTGGGAACTTTGAACAAACAGGCAAGTGCCGCCATTAAAGCAGGGGTCACTCAAGCATGGGTCGGCAGCTGCAGATGGCATGTAATAATGAAATATTGCTGTGAATGTTAATTTCGTGTAATTGGGGACACGTGAAAGAACATTACTCGAACATTTCATTACATAATCTTGTAGTGCAACCCCAACAAACATCCTATAGCTGCAATATTTCTTCGGGTCCTAGCTTAGTCTTCCCTTTTGTACTAATCATTGGGAATAATATCAAATACTTTCCGTATTAAACAAATTTAAATTAGTTTTTAACTACTCATTCTACGGTAGTAAGTATCTCGTTAGACAACCATGGACATTAAAATTCAAAATCGAATGAGCTTCCACTCTAGGTTTAGATGTATTAATTGTATTAATATTGTGAAATCAATGATCTTTGTGATGTCAAGTCTTTTACATCGTTGAATCATGTTACGGAAAAGTCATTGAAACATTATTTTTTCACCAATTTTCTGCCATTAACTTCAATTTAATCCAGACTTGAACTGCTAGGAAAGCAATGTGATCTACAATCAAGATACCAAACTCAAGTGATACATATAGTAAGTGGCATTATACAGAGGCAGAGTATATTGCAACTAAAATAGACGAAAGGTAAAGACTCCATAATCGAGTAAGATATTCGTAATGTCACCGTTAATATAGTGACTAAAAGCAAACACAATTATCATTACAAACATAACAATCGAGAAAAATAAACGAATACAAGTTTAACGTGACTCACCAACACTGCAATCTTGCCCCGTCCAACAATTCAACGCAACTGACATTGGAAAACAGGGCATACCTGATTGGACAAATACGACAGCCTGCAAACCCCCTGATTCTGACACGGTGAGCTGTCACATACATCGTTAACTACAGAAAAAACAGATAGATTCTAAAAGAATTGACCTTGTATTCAGTAATACAAACAAAAACTGAATCAAATACAGAAAACTGTTTTAAAGGAAAACATTAATTAGAGGCAAGAAATAAAAAAACGAGCTGCTATACCGTAGTGTACTAGTTGCACAATATGAGAAATTGTGAATGACTTCTGAAACGCCTTAATTAAAACGACTCAATGTCCACAGTGATATCGTTGTATTGATCATAACAATACATTTGTATCATTGTTTAACATGTCATTTTATTAAAATTACATCCTTGGTTATACTCATCATCCAGTGTGATAAATTCTTCCAAACTTTAAATGTGGGAATAAATCATAATCCTCCCTTGGACAGCATGATGCTGCTATTAAGTAACCCTATATATTGTCATCATTATTGCAACACATCTGTGAACAATTGAAAAAATTGACAAAGAGAGAACTAAAGAACTTGTATTAATCCATATGCGCATAGTTACTTATATCTAGAGAAGCGCATGGTTCAAATTATCAATACTCCAGGGTGGTTTACTTACATGTCTGACAATCCTGCCCGGTAAAACAGCTTTGACACTGACATGAATAAGTAGGACATTGTCCGGGTATGGTCTGAGATGTACAGGTTCCATCATTAAGGCAGGGGTTGTTACTGCAAGGATCAACGACTGAAACAAACAAAAACAAGTACAAACAAATTTAAGTGGTAAATAAATGGGTATATGTAGATATATATACATAAACAGAGATATTCATGGATACATAAATAGACAGACAGAGAGATAGATAGATAGATAGATAGATAGATAGATAGATAGATAGATAGATACATAGATAGATAGATATAGGTAGATAGGTTGATAGATAGATTAGATAGATAGATAGATAGATTGATTGATTGATATAGATAGATAGATAGATAGATTGATTGATTGATTGATTGATTGATTGATTGATTGATTTATAGATAGATAGATAGATATATAGATAGACAGATAGAAAACTAGATACATACATACATACATACATACATACATTCATACATACATATATACATATATATATATACATACATACATACATACATAATAGATAGAATAGCTGGCTATGTAGATAAATATATGGCTAGACTGTTGACTTTGGTTTGTGTTTTGTTGTAATTTCATGATATGACCATCGTAGCAGGTGCAGTGGTAACCTTAATTTTTATCCCTATCAAATACGCCTTCTTTCAACCCACCTGTCAGACACGTAGGTCCGGTCCAGCAACTAGGACACTGACAGAAGAACTGATCACAGGAGGTGCTCAGTTGGAAACACATTCCACCATTCTGACACGGTGAGTTCGCACATGGATCCATAGCTACATGAAGAAAATGAAACAACGAATAGGGAATAAGTAAATACATAAATACATACATATAAAGTAAATACATAAATCTACTCTACTCAACACAAAATGTTACAATGGGTTGAGACTTTAAAATTATTTACATAGGGTGTATGGCATTACATATCACCACTTTAATCAGATCATTTTCATCACAACGATCAACACATGGATAAAATAAAAGTTTTTTTACGAAACTCAATACATAATTTTAAAAACATGATAAATCATGCACTTTTTTACGGACATTTCGGCTTAATCTTAAAATTCCAAATATGAACGAATGGTACATAAATATACAAAAATAATCGAACTTACCTACAGAGCACAGTGGCCCAGTGTAGCAGCCCATACACTGACATTCGAACTGTGTGCATGAGGTTTGGGAGATGCTGCAAACACCTCCATTCTGACACGGATTTGTCTCACAAGGATTTACAGCTGAAATATTTTTGGAAAAGGGTGAAAATACCATAATGAAATAGTTTTGTTTTGTCTTAAACACGACTTCGCGTTAGAATAAATGTACAGTAGATGACCTCATGAGTCATAATTTATTCAACATCTACAGAATCAGGTTTCGGTGTAGACACGTACAGTTCGGTGGATTTTATAGTTGCCTCCGAGAATCATTAATACACACCCCATCCTTTCACTTCATTAAATCCTATATCTAATCGGCTAACAATGGGCATAAATATATGCAAGTGACGAAAAGCAGTGTTTATAGAAATCCAATAAATTTGTATTTCTTGGTGACAGAGACAAGGGCTTTTGAGACAGGCAAATGACCCAGTTTTACGCCGAGTTCCATGAGGAAGTAAGTGTTGTAGTAAAGTGTTGACGCCTATCTATGTTAAAGTCAGCGAAGGTCATCAGTATGTCGGCAAAACGACCACGATATACGTTTATTTGAACTCCCGAAATAACATTCGAGATGCCCCTAAAATTGAGCTGAAGTCTCACCTTGTTGACACTGTAATCCCGTAAAACATTCACTACACTGACAGAAGAAATCATTACAATCCGTTGCCGATTGCAGACAAGTGCCACCATTTTGGCAAGGAGAAGGGGAACATGGGTTTATTTCTGCGAAAAAAAAAAACATTTTTTTTTTATATATTAGCTTTGTGGTTTTTAAAACACGGATGAAATTAACAACATGAACTTATGAATTTCATGGAAAAGAGAAGATACGTTCCGCAGTTATATCACTACAACGTTCTTTGTAAGTAAAAATAAGATACCGAGTATGTGCGAGATAAAAACACTCAAACATAATACGCCCAAAGTAACTGACGTTTCACAAAAACCATCCGATCTGTACTTAACAGATTTTCCCTATTATTTCTATTGGGTCATGTACTTTTGTGTAAAGTAATACATCACTTCACATCTCCATAATGGAACAATAAAACGGGTAGTATTCATTGCCGTATAATAGCAAACACAAGTTTACATTTTCTTTCCGATACTTAGACAACTCTAACAAAATAACTGACGCTTAGCTTCTTTCAATTCCCGGTCAACTCACCTACTGAACACAACGACCCCGACCAACATCCGGTACACATGCAAAAGAATCCCGAGCAATCACTGCCTTCAATTTGGCAGACACCGTTACCGGAACATGGGTTGCCCTGACAAGGGTTGGCAACTGTAAAATATATGGAGATCACAGTTTCAAAGAAATAAATATTTTACGAGCATATGTTTTCGAACATTAATGTTTCAATCGCTATCTCTTGTTCGCTATCTCCATAAGATGTCGAAGTATTCAAAATTGGTTTTAATCCGTTATGAAGTACAACTGACCTGTTTCAATTGACTATCTGATTAAAGCTGGGTGAAATGTAATGGAATCAATGTACATAAGTCAGAAGGATAGCAAAGTTAGACTGAGTTCACCAGCATATCCATATTCATTTTATTAGAAATCTGAATCTCGTATTTTTCATGGTCTTTAAACTAATTAATCACAACTAACTCACAAGTTTGGCAGTTCGGTCCCGTCCAACAGCCAGGACAAGTACACGTGTAGTCCGTACACGACCCCGGCACCTGCTGGCATGTTCCACCGTTAGAACACGGGTTGGGTTGGCATGGGTTAAGCACTGTCATTGCAAGGCAAAACATATAGCTTATATTTTTGTTAAAAAAACAATGTACAATGTTCGATTCTTTGGGATATAATATTAGTATTATAGGTATCCGTTTGAATATTTTTTTTAATTTTCAGGGCCAAACAGAAAGTTTTTTTCCAACAGCAGAAAACCGCTGAATTCCATTCAAACCCTAACTCAATTACGGTTTATAATCATTTCAAGATAAAGAGGACAATGGTCAGTACAACATCTTGAGTGATGTATTGCGTTAATTGCTGTTTTGGTAATACCAATATTTCTATCAGATCTGATATTATGTTGGACATTCATGGACAATCGTAATTTCAGTGAAATAAATCAATAGTTTGCTGAAAATATGAGGTTAAGTCATCATTCAGGAAAACAAAACAATCCTTCGGAGAAAAAAAAGTGAAAAATAAATTGTATGTGTAATGTACGTAAAGCATACTTTCACATCTTCCAGTGACTGAAAGTGATTTATCAATTTTAACTTCTGATAGGAAAATGTTTTTACTGTGTCAAAAAGATATGTGCATTTTGTATGAAGTATTTCACTTCCTGAAGTATGTAAATACCAATACTGGCCACTTACGGACTGTGCACGTTGGACCGGAGAAACATCCCTGGCACGCACAGGTAAATTGCTGACAGGAAGCTACCAGTTCTGAGCACGAGCCTCCATTCTCACACGGGTTATTGACACAGGCTCCTTGGTCTAAGACGTTGATGTAGAGGGAAAAAAAAGAAAGGTGTGAAAAAAATTACCGTTATAGGATCATTTTATTCAAGGAATCAATAATGTACCCAACAATGTCCCCTGTTAGATGAAATATATATTTTAATTCATCAGTTTGGCATGTGACATTTGATATAGTTCAACACAATGGGTGTATTCAAATGGGGATCGGGAGAGTCGTAAGACTACCCCCCCCCCCACCCAAACAAAAAAAATCAAAATCAAAAGGTCCACATTTTCTCCGAAGACATATTTTTCGAAGGCCTTTTCACAATGGTGTAAACGAGAAAGCTTTGATCAAATACAGTTTAATCACATCTTGCTCATATATCATGGTGAAAGGGTCCAAAACATTTTATGATCACGAACTACCCAGAAAAAAAATCTCGGATACACCACTAACCAAAGATATAGAGTTGATCCTAGAAGCTTCAAGCGTACAGGTTTTGAAAATAATTATTTACACAATTTTGTATGACGTTCAGATTCATTAATTTCTATATTAGTTTACTACTGAAAATATTGAGATTATGAATTTTTTGAGGAAAACTTTAACTACAAAAGATAACGTGGGAACAATAATTATCTATTTACTAAGTATAATAACAAGTTTTTTATGTTTTATTTTGAATACAAGTTCTGTATTTGAATCTATTTCTCATCTATCTATGCTGGACATATAATACGTAGTTTAGACTATAAAAACGGTTGCATTACTTCTGGAGGTTGAATGAAGAGAGATAAGGCGGCCTACAAACACAGCGGTCTGAGACTTAAATGACACAGGCATTCCCTTGCGAGGCATAGAATCCCAGTGCGATAGGATATAAAAAATTTAAGAAAATACTTCCTCATCAATAAAATCAATTAGTACAAATACACAAATGCGTAATCACATTTATAGATTATTACTTCCATGAGCAGCAGGTAATAGTTTACTAACGAATTAAGAGATCATAGTGAATTATGAAAAACATTTCAATATCTTACATGACTGGCAATCTTCGCCAAAGTAACACGGAGGACACTGACACGTGTATCGAGAACATTGGTTACTGCATGTTCCTCCATTTTGACAAGGATTTGACGAACACGTATCAATAGCTGTGTAAGGTGGAAGATAAAAATATGATACATATTGAAAACATGTTGCACAAATATGAGTTTATTTTGATGTTTATGTTTGCACACCTCAAAAACCTAGTAGGTCAAGACAACACGGTATAGTTTGATACGCACAAGAGTTTTTTTTTCTACTCGTATATACACTGAAAATAGTGTTTAACATTTGAATTCTTTAAGTAGAAATTATACAGCGTGGCCCAAAAAGAATGCTACAGATGCAATCGTTAATTTCTTCAAAATCATTCACAAAATGTCATTGGTGATTAATTCATGGGTTAGAACATTCTTTGTCCAACAAAATGATACCATGATCATTTATTTTGATTGAGGTGTTTGGATCTGAGGGCTATTTTTTGGAGGCAACGTCGTTTCCCAAATTTACTATTTTTTACACTCCAGTGATCATCAGAATACCGAAATATTCTCGCGTCTCAGCATGCCATACCAGACAAACCGCGATGACAATGGAGATGTAGCTCGCATCGTCTTCCTTATGAAAGCGAGGGCGTTCCAGCCCTTTGTCATTGCGGTTTGTCCGGTATGGCAAGCTGAGGCGCCAGAATATCTCGGCGTTCAGATGACCGCCGCTGATGAAAAATTGGCAAATTTGGGAAATTGCATTGCCTCCGAAAAATGGCCCTAGAATCAAAACGCCTTACTCAAAATCAATGATCTTGGTATCATTTTATTGAAAAAAAAATGTTCTAACCAACGAAATAAATATTAATTACATTTTGCCGACAATGGTGAAGAAATTAGCGATCATACTCGTAACATTCTTTCTGGGCCACCCTGTATAGTTCTTCACTGTGTTTCCTGTATCTGGCAGAATGTTGTCTTTACATAATTATTAAGAAATTCTTCCCTAAAACTGTCATGCATTATAAACATGCAAGTGCATTTATGTTCAATATGTAAACTATTACTTCACAGGTCAATTGAACATAAACACATGTGTTCATTCTTACATTTATTTCGATCAATTTAGTTTTTTTTTAGTTAGTGCAAGCAAATTCAAACAGATGTAACATTCAGAAAATCTACGTGTTCCATTCATTCATCACATGAGGAAAACGATGAAAAATAATTTACGCTTTATCTTTAAATATGCTTCAGTGTATCCTTGCTCTTTTGGAGGAGAGAGAATATTGCAGTGAGCTGCATTTATAGTTTATACTCACCCACTTCACATCTGTCCCCGGTGTAACAATCACTACACACACATCTAAAGCTAGGACAATCGTTAATGCAGAATCCACCATTTAGACAAGGAGTTTGCTGGCTGCTACAGAAATCAATATCTAGGGGATGTGATACAACATGAGATAACATAGGCAACAAATTAATATCAGGTGATAATGAAATGTTTTGACATCAGCTGAAGATGTACGGATTACATTAACAGAAGATGATAGTATGTGTAATATATTACATATGAATGACAATGAATGACAATGAATGACAATGACAATGAATTTGACAATGAATTTGACAATGACAATGAATGACAATGAATTTTATTTCTTAAAACGGCCCCTCCTGGGGCATGGAAGAAATACAATTGGTGTAAAACTCACGAAATATAAATAAATCTTTCGAAGTCAAAATAACAAATATATATATATATATATATATAGCCTATATGTATATAAATTTACAATGAATTAAACATACGGTGTCAACGTGACACATTTACGATTAACTGTTGTTAACTAAATGTATAGTTACTACTAAATACAAGACAAATACTTTTCTAAACAAATTTTGACATAATTACCTTACAAAATCTGGACAAATTCTTTAACTGTTTGATATTGTTACTATTGAACAGCTGACGGAATTTGATAATGTTGGGACGACAAGTGAAATATTTCTTGACGTACGCTTACGTGTTCATTAAAAAGGGACAAACAAACAGACAATAGAAATTCATCCCCCCTGCACCTGGCAATCTACCGACAAGCTACAAGACATTGTAAGGTCTCTGTGCTTGATCGACATAGTGGCCAGTTAGCAATAGGTAGCTTATGATTACCCGCATCGAAATTTACAAAGAAGTTATCCTATCTCCTAGATCCAATTTAACAATAATTTTCAAGCGCAACCTCTGTTTAAAAATCCTAATAGTTTAGCCATGAAACGATTTCTGTTAACGTTCAGCACTCCAATTTTGCTATCTATGTCATTCCAACCTAAGATTCAAGACAGTTTAACGCATTTGAGATATCTATCAATGGATATCATCCGCACCATAAATATTGACATACACACACTTGATCTAAGCACATTTTTAAACGCTTTACTAATCCACAATGACCTTGAAATCACACACAGTCTGAAGCTGACGCGCAAACCTATAAAATTACTATAGAGCAGCTTAGATATTTTTTCCCTTGACTAATCCTCGCCCCGGCAAAATTAATGAAACGCTTCTCTAGCCTGACATGTTAAAGAAAACAACGCTGCCCAATTTCACCCATACACCATTACAATTTGCAGTACCAACGCGTTAAGCTTGAGTAATACTTTGAAGAACTTTTATGAAAACATTTCAAGTGCTATCCAGATTTACAAAAACCCCAAAATCTCACTACTCATTACAATAAATGGAACAACATAGCTGATCAAAAGATCAATTGTATATCTAAAGGTCCAAGCATGAACTTTTTCTAGCCTTACAGATCAAATTTAATATCAGCTTCAAATCAAGTCTAGCTTGCACTGCACTTGTTTTTTCATAGCCTTATGTAAAGCTGACCCGTTTATGGTTGAACACAGCTTCAATAAGATAATCATTAAACACATCAAGGCTCGACTTCACACACAAGAATAAACAGGATATTTAACGAACGTTTTCCTACTTGAAAAAATTACAACTTTTTGTCTTAACTAGTATTAACTGAAGAGCTTCCAAGATCGGCAATGACTGATGAAACAGCGAGTAAAGCAGTTTGCCAATTCATCAGCTGACTCAGCCAATACTATCGTATCTAAGCATAAAGTAACACAAAAGCGTAAGAAATACCTCCACATCAATCATTACGGAGATCATGTCTTATCTCAGGATTGCACAACATATCGAAGACGCCTAAATGTCTGCTCAACCAAAATGTTCAAAGTCATCTGTAAATACACTGCAAATAATAATGGGACAACTGTTTCGCCCTCGTCCCACTCAATATCACATGCAAAAAAGTTTGAAATGCGTGACAAGTTTAACGCAAGATGTGCATTTTACTTCTATGTTATAAACAACACGAATAATATTTCCATTTATACCATTTGAAATCAATTTTGACCACTAAACTGCGAACCGGATCCAATGAGATCAAAAGCTTTTCTGTAATCAATCAAAGGCACAATATAATTCTTTTCCTCGATGTAAAATACAGTTCAAGTAAGTCCATGCAAAGTAAATATATGATCTAGAGTTCTGTAGGCTCTCCCCTAAAACTCAGCTCCTGTCCTCACCTATAACTCCAACACAATTTAGATATTCTGTGAGTCTGGCGATTTGATTACAGAGCAGGTAACAACTCCCTAAGCTGCCAAGACAGCGTCAATTCCCCTGTAATTGTCAGGGTCGTCTAGCGGAACCTTTCTTTTTATAACAAAGGTTTGAATCAATTCCTAAACAGCCAAACTGAAGGACACACGGACAAGACAAAACAATATAGAACCAACTTTACCGTAAATAACACCAGTCATTTGGACTCGACAATTTTCAAAAACTCGTTTAAAATTATTGTCAATTCCACTCGCGCCCTTGTTTATTACGTGCAACTAGAACAATATGTTTCAACACTTCCTCTCCAGGTAAATTCCCCATAATAATCTCATTAATAGAATGTGTTTAAGTGTAGATAAAATCTTGAATCAGTTTCAGTAGAGTTGAAACCATTAGCTTAAGTGCTGCAAGGCTTTTCAAATACTCCTTAAACGTGTCCAATTGATATTTTATGCCTAACTGTCAACAGAGTTGCTTGCCTTAATTCAAAAAATATCGCCAATATTCAATTGGTCTTAGCTAGATTTCAAGATTGGCGCATCCTATATGTAATACTTTATTGTTAACTTCTATAGAACTATAAACGAATGAATCCTCTTATATACTTGGCTTTACTTGTAATTAGCAGCCCTAGCCTGCTTCAGTAGTTTTCCCTTTTCAAATCTAACGTTTTTCTTTAAAAATATAGTTTCCTCTTGGCCATTCTGCACGATTGATTTATCAAACGCAAGGTTTATTTCGAGCAGCAAATATTTCTTGTCATTTTTTTTTTAAGTTACGTACAAGTCTTACAGCATAGCAAGGGACTTCAGATCATAAAAATTTGATTTAACATCTTGAACAATACATCTACAATGCATCTGGGCTTACATCTCGTTCATTTCCAAAGTTTTCCTTAGATCATGCTATTCAATATCGGAGGGCTGGTTTAAGATGGTTAATATTCGACTTTAGAGATCATATATCCCACTTTAGTCGCTGAGAGGGACATACGATAATCTGGATACTGACCGAGTCAGGGCAATCGTCCATCATAAGATTGAATTTCCCATATCACGTACATTTCCATATATAATATACATCAACTCATATGGTAAAATGATGGAATGTTAACAATCACATGATGATAGCACGTATAGAGAAATTTTAAATCATGATGACATGAACTTCATCTATCATAGCACAAGGTTTTAATCATAGTCGAAGATATATCAACGTAAAATGATACGTTAATATATCAAATGATCAATGAATGATCAAAATCAAATGTTTATTATACGTCTAACATAAAATGCGACCCGCATAAACTTATGGCTTTAGATAAAAGTATCACCAGTATCCAAGGCTGCCAGAGAATCTATTTAGATGACTATACTTACAACGAGGAAATGCCATGAGGAGTATAAGCCGATTTATTTTTTTTTTTGTACTTCCGAATTATGAAGATGTGCTGATACAAATGACCAACCAGCCATTTAGTCAATCGTCGACACTTTGTTCAGGCAGAACTCCTCGCCCGTCCCGTTGAGCATTGTCACAGAGCCACAAGAAAGTTGTGGTAACAGAGTCCTGACTAGGTGCGTGGCTTCCCGGTGATAACATCGCATCTCTGAGTCTAGGGGTTTCAACGGGCCGGTCGCGCAGCCCGGCCCTGGGCAAAGCAAGTAAGCTCCCCTCCCAGGCATCGGGTTTTGCCGTGCTGCGCAAAATTGGACATCGTGGGCGAAATATGATGTAGAGCGACTCAGCGGAGTGTCATATACAACTTAAATGTTGCTGGTTAATATTGCGCAGCAGCTTCAAATCTGGACTAATGTATATATATATGGAGAGAGATCGTGTGTAATTGACATAAAAAGGGTTAATGTTAACAGTTTGTACATTTGGTATCAAATGAATTGGCGTATAACGACAAAATCAATTCTAGATGTCGGCCACATATGAATTGTCATCTATCCGACTATCTTTTCTTTCCTTTGCAATGAAATGCAAGGAAATCAGTTATCTTATATCAAATTACGCAGTATCTACTGAAAGAATTCCATGTGTTGAAAGAACTTGAATAGTGACTTTGGATTGCAATAATTTTTTATATTTGGATATATTTATCTTTGGGTTCGAAACTTACTATGTTCACATCTAATGCAGAAAGCAAAATAAGACACAGTATTCTGCAACCGAGACAAATACATTTATTTTTCAACCTCTTATGAGCCATATGTATATCGTGTTCAGAGTTTGACATAATTTGGTCTACAGTTGGCGTGCCTGTTATTCCAAACCCAAAGCAAATAAGTAGAGAATTTTAGAACCGGGCATTCATCATATTTTTAGTGTTAAGATAATATGTCCAGCGTCTGCATGATGAAATAAACATGTCTTCGTAAATTTAACATAGGCATTTTAAATATTTCTTAGGTTGAATTACACCGTACGATTGGAAAATAGGAAAACTGTATTCAATACTTACATTTGCTTAAAATTTAGTTCACATTTTTGATGTTTACATCAAAGTATGAAAAACGTATATATTGGGATATGTGTTCCACAAAAGAATAATCCAATTCAATATTCATATCAATAACCTGTCATTGCTATCTTTGACCTACCTGCCTGACACGTGATACCAGTATGACAGGTGTCACATTGACACGAGAAGGTGGTACATGAAGTAGGGGTACAGGTTCCACCCACGCCGCAAGAATTTGGGTCGCATGGATTCAACACTGTATAGAGAAAAAGAGAAACATAATTTGGTGAGAATTCGAGTTGATAGATATCACAGAACATTGCAATGTATGGACTACATACTGCCAATAGAACATCAATCAATCACCGGTTTGATATGAGAACAGTTAGACTGATCAAATAGATCTCGGTATTTTTGCCATTTCCCTTACATAAAACGAAATTTCACTAATGAAGGACTTGCTGAAATAAATCTAGCACAGTAAAGTAAGTACGTCGTGTTGAAATAAATGAATAATCAATCAATCAACAAATCAATAAATAAATTGATAAACAACGAAGACGACTTATGTACTTACGTATGTCACAGCGAGCCCCCGTGTAGCATCCAGCGCACAGACAAGTGTATTGGTTGCAATCACCTACGACTTGCTGACAGGTAGCCCCATTCATACACGGATCATTTTGACACGGAGCGATCACTAAGGAAGGGTATAAGAATGATTAGACAAATGTATAAACAGTAGTGAGAACAGGGTACTCTGGCAAAAAAGATAAAAACGGGAACATCAGTTCGGACACAAATCGATATCTATGTAAAGATTTAATCAACAATCACATTTTAATCAACCGTTATGATTCTGTTATATTCAATCAAATCAAAATGTTTTGATTATAAGTCAAATTATGTAAATGAGTAGTTTTCCTCAAACTATGCATTAAAATGTATGAAAACATTTTAGCAGGGGTTACGTAATTGTCTATAGATGAAACTTCTATAGGCACGTATCCTGATATATGCAATATATTTCACGCCTTACTGTGACTATTCTTTAATTATTCAGTATTTTAACTATTCTAGTGTTTTCCCCCAAAGTGATGTATATCAGATTAGATTGGTTTACCTGTATCGCATTGAGTTCCAGTGTAACAGCCATCACACACACATTGGTATTCAGTACAAGAACCCTGCTGAGCAAAGCACACTCCATTATTGGAACACGGATTGGGCTGGCACTGATCAAGACCTGTATTTCAATAAAATATTTTTGGTCCACTTAATTCTGATATCAAGTTATATTTTTCAAAACATTATTTTCAATGACAGGAACTGGTTTGGGAAAAAGAGCTGGAAATGAAAACTATAATAATCAATATTCTGATAATTTGTAAGTCTTTAATAAGTTCGCTTGATTCGGACAAAGTGTGTCCAGACCTTTAATCACATAATATTGTAACTGTTAATTTTGTATATGTAAACTCCATACTACTGCTTTGTATACTATAATTTCAAAATGACACGAAACACAGTAATTTATATTTTTGTCTTATTTTCTTCGATTTTTTCTGAGTTAGGCGGTATGATCAAGTTATACTATAATTGTAGGATCATTTACCATTAAAGTCAATCATCATTATTAGAAGTCCTAGAAACTGTTGCTGAATTTCACGTTGCTAACTGTTGTTATTATAATGGAGCATGAGCTTTTAGCAATACAACAGAATGTTGCCAATCATTAATACTTTTTGTAGTTTAAATAGTCAATCATTCAATGATTCATTTATTTGTTTGTAGTACATTAGTTTAGATGAAGGTGGGCGTAATGTATTTTTATCACTTACGGATGGTACAGAGGGGTCCAGTAAAGCATGGCGGGCAGCTACAGATATAAGACGAACAATCATCGACTCCTCGGAGACAGGTACCGCCATTATCGCAGGGGTTTACAGCACAGGGATTGGTTTCTACAAAACAAACGACGAATACTTAAAATAAAAAAATGTTTACACTAAGTTTTATAAATTAATGTATGTCGTCAATCTTCAAACGTATGCTATAATTGAGACACGCTTATAATACAGGGTACTCAAAATTAGTGTCCTCTTTGTTCCACAGTATACATCATGTAGTACTTTTGAAAAGCAGTAAATTTCTGTGCTATGCAGACAATAAGCACACACTGCCAGGAGAAAAAAACATTTTTTTTCACAAAATCTCAGAAATGGTACAAATTGCGTTATCGTGAAATTTATTACGATGGTATGAATGGTCTTTAACCTATTTTTCCAAAGCCTCTATGAACAATAAATAATGTGGGAATTTCGACCAATATACAAACACCGTGCGGACAAAATACATTTCTTGAACAATGGCAATAGTAGAATGTGTAATCATGAAATCCATTATGATCAATTTTTCACAAGCATGCAAGCTCAGCAGCTGGTGATTTCGTCGTCTTGACAACTCTAGAAGGCTATATACCTTTTAGTTGTTTATTTTACCTATTTCACACATGGCTCCAGAATGGCAGGCATCACACTGACAGGAATACTGGAAACAGGATACTTCTGAACACGTACCAAACTGACCACAAGGATTGGAGGCACAAGGATCGAGTCCTGGAATAGAGTCGATCACAAATATGTTGATTTGTGAATCAAATAGTTTTGTTGTGTCTGAAATAATCATTTATTAAACATCACAACTGAGCGATTATTGTGAAGAAAGTTATTAATTTATACCCTACCATACTTCTAAGGTCTCTTTTCTTCTCAATTCAATAACCGTTACACATTCCTTATTTCATCTATGAGACAAATACCAACAGCGCATACTCGATGAGTTTCATATCATTATTTTTGCTCTGTGTAGATATACTACGTTTTGTTCTAAAACTTCTTAAATTTCATGTCTATGTACTAATGTTGAATGTTTCAATTATAATCGATGTGTTTTGTAACTACATAAGTAATACAATATATTTGAAATATGCTAATTTTGAATAATGCTGAAATTCATCATTTAGTAATTGGTGTTATTTAGGTACGGTTGTCATTGATATCCACAATTTCATATTATATATCATAGGTAAATAAATGAATTGTAAGTTCACTACTTTTGTAGATAAGTTGGTGACATGAAATGTTTTTATACTTACTTTCTTCACATAAGTCTCCCAAGTAACAGGCAGGACAGAAACACGTCAAATTGGCACAATTCGTTCCTGGAATGACTTCACAGATTGCGTTATTCTGGCACGGATTCGGGATGCAAGGATCATTGTCTGAAGGATGATAAACACATACATAATCCGTTATTTAGTAGATTTAAGATACACGTTTCGTTGTCGGGGAAACCCAACTCCAGTTGCCCTATGGGAAAAGTGTGGATGTATACGTAGGTTGTCATTTCTTTATTGTGTAGTATTGTTTTATTATCTCTGTATACACACATATATGGTTCCTTTTATATTTTCATGTTTTGTATTTATATCTTTTATAGCGGCTGCTAATAATAAACTGAAGCGAACTAAACTGACAAACCAAGCAGCAACTGCTAACCTATCCCCCATGAGTGTGTTTCTATATTCATGTCACGTAAGCATCAATAGTCTGGATTTCAAACTCTCGTGCGAAGCAGGGGCCCCGTCTACTTGGTTAGTTAAGATCACTCTGAGAATTCATGAATATTTTTTTAGTAACTCAGTTTCAGATTTTTTTCCTCACGGATGAAAATATATACTCACAAATTTGACAGTTGGCTCCAGAGAAACAATCCCGACACTGACAGGTGAAGGACTGACAGTCAACAGAAGAAAAACATTGTCCTCCATTCAAACACTGTTGATTGTCACATGGATTCACAGCTGATACAGACAGACGAACATGCAATGATAAACCAAGCAATAAATCAGAATCATGTATTCCACAATAAACAATAGCTTTTTATATGCGAAAAATATTCTTTCATCTCTTCATCTTTGACTATTCGATAGTATTATCTCAGGCAACGTATTTTCGGTAAAACAATGCTAGAACATAGGGAACTTCATCACTCATCATTATAAAGCACAATCGACATTTGGAAACAATATTTCCCCCCAAAAAAACTCATTATAAGCTATGATTCAATAAAAGTCATGTGTTTTACAAGTCTACTCATTAAAATCGCGATTGAATTACAGCTACTGTTCTGCCATAAAGTATTCGCATGTACTTTGTATTGTTTTGTGTCTGTCTTTTACGTTTCCCTAATATTGATAAAAGAAAATGGTAATTCAAATAGAAACTCACGGGTTTGACAGTTATCTCCGGTCCAGCAAGGAGGACAAGAACACGTGTAAGATGAACACTGGTTCTGACAAGTTCCTCCATTCATGCACGGGTTATTGGCACAAGCATCAACGGCTAATAAAGAAAGAATAAGGTAGACTTAAGGAAGAATAAGGTAGACTTATCAGAATAAAAAAGTATTTGTATCTATTTTTAGATAATGCATTTTGTTGTAATGCCAAAAGAAAAGACGCAATTAGGGAGTTTTTACACTGATAACACGAAGATCGTACAGCTACAAAAGCAAAATGACTTTTCAAAAGCAATATTCTGCATCCGATAATTTTTTCATTCCGACTTACGAGTTGAGCAGTTTGCTCCCGTCCAGCAATCATCACACGTACAAGTGTAATCAGGACAGTTGCTTTGACAAGTTCCACCGTTCTGGCATGGGTTGGATGAACCACTGCAGAGATCCAAAGCTGTATATGTGTCACACATGATTGAAGAAATTATATGTCAGTAATCTGACACTTTATAAGCTTTAAACTTTCAAAGAAAACAATTGTGTGCGTTCAATACTGACGGTAGAATCTAAATCTGTCCTTGTCACGTACTAAGTTGAATGTTGCTAATTATTTCAAAATGTTGTCATGAGAAATATAAAGCACCCCGTAGAGCGATTAACAAATATTCAAGTGATACAAATTGTCAACATTATAAATGGCAATTGTAGTCACAATCAAACAAATTACGTAATCTTGATTCAAATGATTTGAATTGAATCTAATCTGCAAAAGAAATGGACATTGATTACTCACTAAATTCACAGAATTGTCCGACATGGCAGTCATCACAGAAACACATAGTGTCCGTACAATCCGCACTCTGGAAACAAGAACCTCCATTTTGGCAGAAATTTTGAGCGCCGCACAAGTCAACAGCTGAGTAATAGTTGAAATGAAGAGGAAACATTGTCATCGTCATTGCAATTACCAAGACTTTCACCACCACCATCATCATCATCATCATCATCATCATCATCATCATCATCATCACCATTTTTATGATTAACAACATTACTATTTTCATTGTCAACTATCATCGCAAACATTGATAAAATAGTTTTGTTAAATTAAAGATAAACAATACGTACATTGGCCCACCCCACATAATGTGGTAATCTATCAAAGTGAGGCACGAAATAAGTTTAAATCAGAATTTAAACCATTCAAATTTATCAATCACCCGAGACCAACTCAAGAAAACTAGTTTTGCATCATAAAATCTTCAAAACACAAACCAACATAAAACGGAAATTATCTGTCAGTGATATGTATATTAACTTAATCTTGTATCTTATCAGATCGTATTATTATGATCATCTATTCAGCTCACTCTTCTCCAAGCCAAAAGTAGCCACCACAAAATACTTTATATGCCAGCTACATTATTTATTCGATATAATATGTTCATATTGAAACTTATGACCAAGTGTTTCATATAGCACTTCGGATAAAACTTGTACGTAACATTCGTTAAAAAAATGAATAGATTTAGCATGATATCCGTAACAGCGATTTTTTTTTAATTGTTAATAATCCAAGATGCACCTACCCGTTTCACAGTTATCCCCGGTCCAACAGGCATCACATTGACATGAGTAATCAGTGCATCCCTGCGGGGTACAGGTTCCTCCGTTCATACACTGGTTGGGATTACAAGGCTCCAATACTGTAAATAGGAAAAAGAGAGACGTGCAAAAATAATGGTAATGTGCTTTTCTCAGTAATCTGTCAATTATACAGGTATGAATTAACCCTGATTATCGCTAAAACAGTAATGATACTTCAATCACAAATTCATAAAATACATGTGTCACTGGTTTTTGCTCCACCATGACAAAGAATCATCTCAATCCGTCGAACGATTAACCCATTGAAGTAGTCATTGAAGACTCCAACGGGTTAATTATTCTCACACATTATAAAACAAAGATGTAACGCAACAATAGCATTGTGGTTCAAATCATGCACCCTGAATATTAAAGGTATAAACTTTCACATTGGTAAACATGTTTTCACCTTCACATTTGCAATGAATAGAATGATGTCACATCCTTTCTGTTGCAAAAATATAAGGTGCAAAGGTACAGAATATTAATCATTGCATCTCAAAAGATGACACACAAAAATACTTCATCGGGTGCCAGGTTTTTTTCTTTTTTCGTCGTATTTACAACTTGATAAAGATAATTGTATTCGTCTACACTAATACTAGGATCACATATATACAAACATGTCTTAAGGGATAAATTTATAGTATCCTACCACGTTATACCTTTATACAATATGTCTCATACTCACATGTTTGGCAGTTGTCTCCTTCGTAACACCCGGTACACATACACACATACAGATTACAGTCACCTGCACTCTGGAGGCAGAACCCACCTACACCACACGGGTTGGGATCGCATGGGTTAATTACTGAATGATAAAGAAACACAATAAAAGTATCATTTGAAATACCATTATTGTCTACATTTCTCTATGGGAAAGAGGATTTTAGTACATGTATTTACTTTAACTTCTACAAAACATAAATTCAGAGAATTTAGGAACACTTTCACATTTAGACACTTATGAGGATATCCTGCTTTTTCGATTTCATTATGTCTACTGAAGACATAATCGAATTTAGATGTAGAAATGCCACTAAAGAGTGTTGTAAGGGTTTTGTAACAAATGATCCAACATTTCATTGCACAAACGTATATGTTCACACGATTCGGTTGAATTTTAAGTACTAGTATCATATTATACATCAAATGTCACGTACATGTACTTTCGCGACTGAGCCAAGCTGTTGTGAATAATTGATTGGTGATATTTTTTTATTGACTTTACAAAATGGTATACAATAGAGTAACATACACAACGCGTCCACGTCTTATTAATTTCTTCTTAATTAATATTCAGTCAATGCACAATTATATTATTTGAATTACACTGGCAAAATCTCATAGTAATTGCAAATAGTTACAAATCAATCGGTGAGTAAACGTTACAGACATGACAGACATACTATTTTTTATAAATTCTAATATTATATTACAGCACACAAGAATAGTATCGTACATGGGCACACATAAAAATACGAGGGTTCGTGAATAAATTTCATTGATTTGTGACGGCAACAAGATATGGCTCTCTTTAAAAAGTACGGATGCATGAAGGGAAACAATCACTCACGTGTTTGGCACTGTGATCCTGTGAAGCAGCCCTGACACTGACACGTAAAGTCCAGGCACGAATCGGCAGACACGAAGCAAGAACCGCCATTTTCACACGGGAAACTGGCACACACATCAATAGCTGAAATAATCGAAACAATTGGGTAATAAAGAAAAATGGCTCCAGATCTCAAGGTATATGCAAGATTAGCAATGCCATATGTACTCAATGCCAAGGCTTTTGTAAACTGCACCCCAGCTTTTACATTATTTTACGGAACAGTCCGTTTGAAATCCCTCATTTTCTTTGGGGGAGGGGTGAAAAAATCCTTATTAGAAGGGTACCACTTACAAATTTACACAGAAGTATTTGCCTTAACAAACCTGCATAGATTCTATACGTGATATTCCGTGTACAGTAAAGGGTTAAGGTATTTGAATTGGTTGTACTCACAAAAAACACAGTTAGTATACATCAGAGTGCATATTCACAGTGTTACAACTTTCAAGTAAATTTAATTTACTACGCCCCTCCCCCGAACAAAAGAAATACTCATTCATTTTCAAAGCTGACCTTCCGAAATGCACACATGGGTCCTCGTGACTAGACTAATGCATAGAATAAGAGTGCAATATGGGTGTACATGCCACGCCACAGGATTTGGTATCACCCTATACTCCAAGAAGTTGATCGGAGAAATTTGATTTAAATCAACATTAACTCTACTGACACACTGAACTAAAATTGAATATTTAGCATTCTGACTTTTGAAAACATATCACAGTCTTTTACAAATGATCAGTAAATATATTGTTTGATTTGACTTTCGAGTTCAATCATTACCTGATAAACACCGTGATCCAGTAAAGCATTGTGTGCAAGCACACGTAACGTCTGAGCAAGAACCTGGTATCTGCATACAGGTAGCTCCATTAGCGCAAGGGTTATTATCGCAAGGATCTGGCACTAAAGATGAACAAACAACATACTTTGAACATAAAATGTACTACGCTTACATCATCATTAAACATATCTTTCATATATTTATTGCCTATTATCATTAATGGAGAACTACATGCATTCACTCCTGAGATATTAATTCTAGTGTGTTTAGTACAGTGTAATATATTTCAAAGTATCAATAGATTACTCGTTAAAAGGGGGCTGACAAGATGATTGCTACTTGCCGTGCTTTGGAATGCATATGGGGGCCGCATAATCTGAAACTATTTTGTCACGGTTTCCATTTGAAGCGAAATCATAAGTACACACAATTTCAGGCTATCATAGGATACTGAGAAAAAAATTGTAATAAGATAATATAGAACAAAAATCTTACGTTTCAAATTTTGCATTGACGACATATATTAACGACGTTAAATGTTCAACAACTTATAATCAATTACTTCTCATATAACATCCGTCAAGTTTTTAAAATCAAACCTGACACTTATCTGCAAACCAAACACTGTCCACAGGCAATGTTACACATTGATCAAACGCAGAAATCAAACTTGAAAGATTTTTGTTGTAATCTCTTTAAAGTGTATAACATGTAATCTGTTACTTACGAATTTCGCACTGGTTACCAAGGTAACATCCGGGACAGTCACAGGTGTATGACGTACAGGAGCCGAGAACACGATTACAGGTGCCTCCGTTTTGACATGGAGACGAGGAACATGGATTCTGCTCTAAATGTTTAGAATAAAATCATTGATTCCAGGTGTGAAATATAAATAAAAACACAATTCGCAGCGGCGAAAATGGGGAAAGCATCCTTGTTAGATAAAAATTGACAACAGTCATTAGAATAAGAGAAAGTAGCATTTATCAATCGTTGAAAATTTTAAATCAAACTGACTCTAGATTTATTCTAAATACAGTGTGTCCCAGAAAAAAGGAAACCGAGATTGATGAAGATATTTCAATATCTTAAAAACAAGTATGAAAAATAAGTTGTACATGGTTGGAAAGCATATTTTCTCTTCTTTCATATGATACCAATCACAGAGATTCA
>JZLH01S0333733.1:11895-24582 GCA_001188425.1 Eucidaris tribuloides | reverse complement strand
AAAATTTAGACACGTTATGTTGGTTTTTGGTAAGATTTTTTATGTTTCCCTCATTTCGTGATCAAAATTTTAATTGCCCAATCGGGCAAGTAAAATTTTGAATTTTGAGTTTTTACTTGCCCGACATAAAATTTTACTTGCCCCGGGCAAGCGGGCAAGTGCTAGTGTCGAGCCCTGCATACACACACTCACATGCACACACTCACACACACAGATAGACACAGACAGACAGACAGACACACACACACACACACACACACACACACACACACACACACACATACACATACGTACACACATACGTACACACACACAGACACACACACACACACACACACACACACACACACACACACACACACACACACACACACACACACATACACACACACATACACTCACACACCAATACATGTATCACATTCATCTTACGTAGTTCTTACTATTAACTGGAATTTGACAAAATATGGAAATGACAGCAGCATAGTAAAGTAACACACATGTCTCATTATCTATCTTACACAACTATTTATAGTGCAATTTCTGTCCTACACCGAGGCCTCTGTGGCAAGTGGGATCACATGGAGCTAGTGGCCTATGAGCGGAAAAGGTGACAAGTATTGATTTCAAGATGAATTCAAGTCACCCTACACCTACACCCTGGCACCCTACACATCAAGTGGCACCATGGACCAAATGTGTCAGAAAAAAATGGCAATGTCCCCTTTACATATCATCAAATTGCACCATGGTACAAATGTGCTAGAAAAAAATGGCAATGTCCAATTCATATAGATCACATGTGGCACCATGGTTCAAATCTGCCACAAAAAAGCATTCAGACTGACAACAAATGACACAATAGTTCAAATGTGCTAGGAAAAAAAGGCCTTCACTTATCATCAAACGGCACCATGGTTCAACCGTGCCAGGAAAAGAAAATGTACTCAGCCAACATCAAATGACACCATGGTTCAAATGTGATAGAGAGAATAAAAGGCATTCATGTATCATCAAATGGCACCATGATTCAAATTTGATATGAAAAAAAAAGCCTTCACCTATCATTAATGACACCGTGGTTCAAATGTGCTAGGAAAAAAAAAGGCATCCACCCAAAATCGAATGACACCATGGTTGAAATGTGCCAGGAAAAAACAAGAACGCTCACCTATCATCAAATGGTATCATGGTCCAATTGAACTTGAGTAATGGTACCATAGTTCAAATGTGATATAGAAAAAGAAGGTCTTCATGTATCATCAAATGGCACCATGGTTCAAATGTACGTTCCAGGAAAAAAAGACCTTCACCTATCATCACATGGCACTTTGGTTCAAATGTGCTACGAAAAAAAAAAGGGCTCACCTATCTTCGAATGGTACCGTGGTTCAATTTTACTAGGAAAAAAAGTCCTTCACCTATCATTAAATGGGATCATAGTTCAAATGTGCTAGGAAAAACAAGAACACTCACCTATCATCAAATGGCACCATGGTTCAAATGAACTAGGAAAAAAGTCCTTCACCTATCATGAAATGGGACCATAGTTCAAATGTGCTAGGAAAACAAAAGAGGGCTCACCTATCTTCAAATGGTACCGTGGTTCAATTGTACCTATTATCAAATGGTACCATGGTTCAAATGTGCTAGAAAAAAAAAGAAGGTTCACCTATCTTCAAATGGTACCATGGTTCAATTGTACATGAGTGAAAAAGGCTTTCAACTATCATCAAATGGTACCATGGTTCTGGTGCGCTGGGAAAAAAAAAGGCCATATTTATCTACTTCACACACTAGCGTTGAATCCTCGTAACCTGACTTGCTCCTCGTATTCTTCATCCAGTTCTAAGCACCGCTCAAACTCCCTCCGCAGCTGTTCTGCCTCCATCAACCCTGCCGAATCGTCAAGGTCAAGGCCACTGGAGTCGATGACATCATGGGGGGAATCCCCTGCAGGGAAAGATACCAAAAGAGATAAAAATATAAGAAGAATAATATCAGTTTTGATTTATACATGTATAATGCCTTATATGAAATACATCATCCCTACACGCTGTACACCATTATTACCCCCATCATCAGATGCGTGTAAGTCTATCAGACACCTGTCCACTCCTAAAGAAGATGATTCAAGACTTAACAGCCACAATAGGTGTACTCATTCCATTCCTACTGTGTATCCATTTATACACCTGGATGGAGAGCAGCAAAGCAGGTAAAAATGTCTTGCTGAAGGACAACAATGTCTGGCACTGACTTCAAACTGTAACTTCTAGATTATCAGGCACACACCTTACCAATCTTACCACAGCACCTCTGCTACAAAGCTGTTGTACACTAACAGAAGAAGGCAACTCTCTTCAAGAAAAGATATTCCTATTTCACTCCGATTTCAATCCGACCACCCACCCATCCGTATAGGCCCGCATATTTCTGTTATATACCCCCTTCAAACTCTGTTAGGTGGGGGTTTAATTATAATGTTGTGTTAATTCACTACAACCAAAGAAAGATTTTTTACTGGATGTCCAAAAATCATACACGCAAAAAAAAAAAAAAAAACACCTCTTATTCTTTTGAAGTCTGATCTACAATATACTGTGTACTACACAACAATGTTAAAAACTAACTATGAAATGGTCAATGTTATCTTGGAAAAACACACATAATGTAATCATATAATCTAACAATCTAAACAGAAAGTACTTGTTTGTGGGAGATGCCACATGTACATATAGTGAAGTTACACTAACAATTGAGAGAACATTGAGAACTTTACCAAGTTTATGTATTGAAATCCACACTTTAACCACTTTTCCCTACAATTTTGATATCAAAAGACAGATGACACTTCCATTCCAAGAAAAAACAATTAGAAAATAGTAGCTAATACTTTACACTAAACTTTACAGTGGTTTGGGCTCAATTCAACCAACAGGAGTGGTACTATTAAAGTAACGACACACAATGCAGGAAATATCTTATAACAGTAAAACTCATGCAAACTGATAAGGCATGCATCATATAACACACATGAATACATAGTGGGGTTGACAGATGTCTTTGTGCATATATCTTAAAAAGGAGAGAGAGACTGTACAGGAACTTAATCAAATTATAATAAACAGGTAAAATAAAATATCAAATCAGTAATGGCACACCAAAAAACAGGTACCAGTAGAAATAAAGCTGCTTCAAACACTGATTTCAGTGCTTTAGAGGCAAATAAAAGAAGTGACAAGGTCATTTCAGCATAAATACTTAAAAATACACTTGTGTTTAGATCAAATTACCATCATGCATGCAATCGATATCAATATTAACCTGTTGGATATGGGAACCAAATGTGCCATGTATTAACTCTATGGGGATTATAGAATCTGGGAGGAAATGGGGTAAAGTGAAACTGGTCAAGGATGAAGTGATATTGAAGAGCCAGTAAGTTGGGGCTGGATAACAAATATCATCATAAAAAACGAATCGGGTGATAGAGATGATATACAGACAAGTAGTATCACTTTAATCTAAAATAATCAGGGTCATTTAGTTTCAGTATCAAGTTGCTAAGTTATCTAGAAGCTTAAAACTAAATGGAAATGGCAAAGGCAAGATTGATAGTAGTCCTCAAATTTAGGACACAATGCTGGCAGAATCAAGTAGATTTCTTTCTGCTGTGAAAATTTCATAGCCATACATTTCTTCTTCGTTGTACAATTATTATCAGAAAATGCTGTGATGGTGAAAATTTGTTGTGTAGCTTTCTATGGGATCAATTTCTATCAGGGCCAGAGATTAATTCACTATTTGTAAATTAATGCTTGTTCCGCCTCATGTACATAAATTCAAGACAAATCCTTCTTGCCAGTGTATATGTTTCAATACATTCTTGAGGCATTTTTGACTTCTCCCAAACGTGTCACTGGCCTTAAATTCCAGATACATCACACATAATTACAACATGTTGAATTAGAAGTTACACATTGCCAAATACTTGTTTCAGCAGTTGTCAAATGTTATTAGATTTCAATTGGGAGGTAACCCACTGTGGGCTAGGTCTATAGCAGAAACATTGTGCTTGCACTTGTTGCTACATCTAAGAATCCAATCTAATTTTAACAGATTTAGATACAGAAGACAAACTATTTTACTATGCGGCATAACAAGTTATCAATTTAAAGTGTGGAATTTTAGGTGGCCTTTCACAGCATGATGTTAACAATAAACTAAGTGCACTTTGAGTAACTGTAACAGTAGGCCTGAGTTATACATTTTTAAAAAAAGTTTTACACTGTTCCTTAAAACGTTTCAAATGTGTCAACATAATTGTAATATTTGTAGGTTCTTATATCGAGTACAGCAATAAAGTACACTGGAAACCAAGAGTAAATTTTAAATTTCACATTTATAGCACTGAATAGCCTTTCTTGTAATGAGCCTCTTATTTCCAAATCAGATTTTATATTATTTATACCCTGGTCATGAAAATATAGTATGAACCTGCACTGAACAAGATGTGCACAATTTCCACAACAGTCTGAGAAAACTGCATTCAGGGTATAACTACCGACCCCAAAAGTTGACCAGAAGCGTTTCAAAAGTGCTTTTACCAGACCACCTCCAGAAGTGATTTGAGACCATTCTAAGATCATTTCAAACAGGGTGTAACAATACAAGTATTCCGAAACTGGCCCAACACAGGAAGGTCCATTACGTAATTTAACATGTGAACTGCGTCAGTTGGAGGTATGGAGAGACATTTGACCACAAAGCAGGCATGACTTAACTGTTGCTAGTGGTAACCGCTGCTCTACCGAACATGAGATGCTTCGTGTGATGGTGGTGTAGTCACACCATTGAAGGTCCAAACCCAATCCATGATTATTATTGGAACCGTTTTGACACTATTCTCAGAACGGTTATGGGAGTATAACCCCGGCCTAAACCACACAAACTATGCAACTCACCCTGCCAGGTAACCACTTATTCTCCAAGGTGGAGAGATGTATTGCAGAATTACCCAAGGACACAAAGCCGGCAACAAGATTTGAACCAAGGATCTAGCAATCAGGAGCCACGGCCTTACCAACCAAGCCACAATGCCTCCACCATAATTACGTATCCCAGAAAAAAGGGGGTGCGGGAGGGGGAGGAAAATCTACCCAGCACCCTGAGGATACAGGGCCCTGTGTCACTGATGACAGTAAGACAGGGACCATCCCCAATTCAAACTTTGTTTAACCTGGTTAAAGGACTATGGTATTTTTAACTAGCAATATGATTGGACAAGCTTTTATAATTCTAGTATTGCCACTTTCACAGAAACGAGTGTATGTATTTGCAAAATTGTACGACTTATGCAGTGTGGAGTAAAACTGTCTTGGAACTCCTGAAATCCTAGTACAGTGGACAATGTTACAAGGTGTAGAATATAACTACAGTGTGATAACTCACTTTTTATTCAAGATGTTTCCAAACAAATAACAACTATCAGAGCTTTTGAGGGAAATGTTAATATCACACCAATACAGCTTACTTTTTCTAACCAGTTATTCTACGAAAACAAAATCAAGATGGATTTTTAACCGTGAAACACAACTCATGCAAATTGGCAACATGCATACCGGGTAGTGACTTCAACACCTTCAACTAAATGGGAGAAAATGCACAAAACTGATTTGATGAATAAGACTTGCATGTGTCTGCTTACTTCAGACAGAAATAGACAGTTGTTTCTCATACTCCCCCCTAAGGAGGTTAACCAGGGCGGGTTCTTCTTCCGAGTCGCTGCTCTGACGTTCCGTCGGGGGAGGACTGGGGTCGTAAATCTCCAGCTGCATTCCTTTGGGGGGCATTGCATTGTGGGAAAAAGTATAATTCAATATCGAGCTTTATCTTTCACGCTTATTTCATTATGAGGTTGGATTAGTTGGGGATGGGGTTGTGTAAGTTTGGCTTGGTTGGGTTGGGTTGCATTGGGGTTAGGGTTATTGTTGGTTTGGTTGAGTTTGGTGTGGATTGGTCTCATTGATTTGGTTTAGTTTAGGTTGTGGGGTCTTGAACGTTTACCCATTACAGTCGACCACCGTCACCGGCACTGGCTCGCTTCTGTCGACCAAAGTCGACAGTACCCATGAACAAATGAAATAATGCCTATTCAATTGTATTGACCGCACACACGCTTTAATCCCCTTATCTGCACATTCTTCGTACACACAGCTTTCATTTAATTGTTTTAGATCATTGTTTACATTTAATTTTTCAGTAAATCCCCATTATTTAGGCATCTTTTTTTTTCTTAATTGTTTACAATGCAATCCCTATTGGGAGATCTGAGAATTCTGCTAAATATTGTCATCATGTTGTCCATGCCAAAATGAATGTCTAAACACCCACAATAATATAGCAAATCATACAACTGTGAAAAGCCAAGAATTCCCTCTACACCTTTGTCACACATACGTTTCTTTTCCTTTAAAACCGACCAATAAAAATTTATCACCCAGTAAAAACACCCATGCCCCCGAGAACTGGTAGGCCACAACATCTTTGAAAACAATCCACCATTCTAGGGTTTCATAATGAACAGGACAAAGAGTTAATACATGCCTTCAACTCTGCTTAGTTGCAAAAGTAGAAGAAATTAGGGGTAAAATTCTCCAAAAAGTGGGAGACAAGTATAATTCAATCCACCAAAAGTAGGAGGAAAGTGGGATATTCATTAGTGTTTGAAGTATTAACCCCGAAGAAAATGGAAACATGCAGAATACATGGAATTTTATTTCTTTTTTTAAGATTGGCGAAAAAGTAAAAATCCGCAGAAATGAATTTTCCTTCAAAACAGGTGATGATGGTAGTTCACTACTCTCAGCAAACAACCTGTAAAGACTACTCAACTCCAAACTAATATTAGCCTTATCACAAAGTTGTTTTTCTTTCTTTCTTTTTTTTGGGACAAAAAGTAGAAGAAGAACGACCAGTTGGAGGCCTATAATATGGATTAATAATGACGAAGACAGACTAACAACCACATACCTTCAGGTGGCAGGACCTCGTGCCACTTGTAGTTGTTGACATCTACAGGTTGTTGAAGCCAGGCACTAGACTGCAGCTGGGTCAGGGAGCATCGCCATTCTGGTTCAGGGTGAAGGAGCCAGGACACAAGCTGCATTAAACCTGGACAGGACGAGGGTCAAAAGAGAGTCAAAACAGGTGGAAGGTCAAAAGAGAGTCAAAACAAGAAGAGGGTCAAAAGAGAGTCATAATAGGAGGGTCAAAAGAGAGTCACAACAGGTGGAGGAGGGTGAAAAAGTCATAAGAGGGTCAAAAGAGGGTCAAAAGAGAGTCACAGAAGGAGGGTCAAAAGAGTCACAATAGGAGGAGAAGGGTCACAAGAGTCATAATCATAACATTGTTTCAGGGTTCCTGCAACTTACAAGCAAGAAAATAAATTCTATAACTTTCCCATGGTAAAATTTTAAAAATCAATGACTACTTCCTAGTGCACAATATCAAAGATGTATGCAAGTAATATCTTCCAAGTCCAAGTCAAGTCACAGCTCCTTTGTTGGAAGTCCTAATTCATGTCTCAAGTCATTTATATGTTGCAAGTCAAAGTCACACCACAAGTCTCTTTTAATAACATTCTAGAAATTAAAGTGTCATTTTGGGTCTGATTGTCAAGATTTTAAATCACAAACAGTATTTCTGGTCCGTCATTGATATTTTTCCATCAGACGTTTTGTTCCCTTGTTTGACTTTTTATTTGTCATATTTTCAAAGTTAACTTAGAGTTAAACCCACTATTCATAAACAATGTGCAGTTTTAGCGAAAGAGACACAAACTTCTTTTATGCATAGGTGTCTATGAGTTATTGAACCTCCCACAAGGGTATTTTTGTGTAAGAGGAGTAGGATGGATTAAGTAATGTGTATTGTTTTCATTGTTCTTACTGATATGTGCAAAGAAAGGATTAAAAATCTTAATTTCAGGAAATGTTCTAAAATCTGTGACTGTACCTGTAGAGACAGGAAACGGTGGCTTGAGGATGGCTTCTATCGTCTCCTCCACGTCATAGAAGGGGTTTTCCCCAAATACCAGAGTGTAGAGGGTCACACCCAGGGCCCACATCTCCAACTCAGGTCCAGAATACCTAGTGAGAAAGGCAATGTGTTCAAGTAAGTGATGAGCAGGGGGAAAATGAAATGGCAAAAGAGCAGCTGAAACTGCAAAAGAGCCCCCATAGATTGCCATCAGGTTCGGCAGAAAAGAGTATCTGAAACAGGAAAACTAGTCCCCGAAAAGAAAATTTTTATTTTTTTCCTGGCGAAGAGACTGATTGAATGATAAATAGATGGATTGATTGATTGGCTGGTTGACTGTTTAATTGACTGATGAAGGATGGACTGATTGATTTATAGATTGATCGACTGATTGTTTGATTGACTGTGAGATTGTTTTAATAATTGATTGATTGCTTGCTTGTTTATTTGATCGACAGATTGATGGATGGATGGATTGAATTATAAATTGATTGTTTGTGTGGTTGTTTTTTGGCTACTAGTAATTGATTGATGGAAGATTGATTGACTAATTGATTGTTAGATGTTTGCTTGCTTGATTGTTTGACTGACTGACTGACTGACTGATTGATTGATCGAATGATTGATTGATTGATTGATTCATAGAATGTTTGATTGATTGACTCTATGATTGGTTGTTTATATAATTGACTGAGTAATCAATTGATTGTCAGATATTTGATTGTTTGACAGATTGACTGAATAGCTTTATTACCAACATGCTCACATAAAAAAGTTCAGCAGGTACAGCAAAAGAATAAACAACATACAAATAAACATCATATCAATCAAATGAACCTAAAGAAATAGCATGAATTGTGTTGCTAGTGAATGTAGGACCACAGATAGATCTTAGAAAAATGAAAATTAGTGAGAATCTGTGTTAAAAATCGAGGGAAATTTGTGGACACTGTCATAACAGAAATTGGCACAGTTGCTAACTTGAGAATCCCTCATGACATGAATTACATAATAAAATTTGAACAAGGAACAAGGAAAGTTCTGACTCTTGAACAGGAGAGCCCAATTTGCTCAAACTCTAGAGAGTTTTTTGTACAGTTTTGTATTCTCTAAATACAGAAAGAGATCTGGGTTTCATTCTTTTTTGAAAGAAACAAATCTACATCTTATTGAGCTAAAAAATAATACAGTAAGAAAGGGATTATTGGCCAATGTCTTACAGAAGTTCACCCATGGGGTAAGTTAAAACAGTCACTCATTGATTTTCACATTTTAAAAAGAAATTGCCACTCACCCCAGCCACTCCCATCACAAGACAACTACCCCAAGGACAAATCAGATTTTTTTTTTAGACTGCAAACGATGTTAAACTCTCCCAGGGAGTGGTCCTCCGGGGAGTGGTCCTTCAGGGAAACTGTCCTTCAATGGAGTTGTCAGGTGGAAGTCGTCCTGGGGGAGATGTCCTCTGGAGGAGTGGTCCTCTGGGGGAGTTATCCTTCTGAGAAGTTGTCAGGCGGGAGTTGTTCCCGGGAGGGTTGTCTTCTTGGGGAGTTGTCCTAGAACCTGTACAGATTCCAAAACTTCCCATTGTCTGACTTACTTATTACCAAGAAGAACCTCAGGAGAACAGTACTCCAAAGTGCCGCAGAACGTGGAGAACACCTTGCCTGGACGGTAGTAGGCCGCCGAACCAAAATCTATCAACTTGATTTGGAATTTCTCGTCTAGAATCACGTTCTCGTCCTTGATGTCGCGATGGATGATGTTGCGATCATGGAGATACTTCACTGCGGCAACCACCTAAAAAACAATATTGGTGTGCACTGTTTTCATATACTTCGAAATTAATTAAAATTTCAAAACTTAATTATTTGATTCATTTAACCCTTATCTGCCAGTTTTATTTCACTGCGTAGCCGCTCTGCCACTACATGTAAATCACAGACATAAAAAAAACTTACACTTGAAAAACTCGCCCTGACTATTATAAAAATGAAGCCAGAAAGATAAATTATGCATCTATGAGTAGGACAGAAATTTCTCTCCACTGAAGTCAGAAATACAAAATTAAATTTCAGAGCAAAGTTCATCGACACCTATATAGCTAAGTGAAATTATTTGTCATCAATTTCCAAACCTATTCACTAAATAAAATATTTTTGATAGTGGACATTCTTGACTGGCACTTTAGGTACAACATGACATTTTGGAGACAATGCTAATGACCTCAGACTCTGGAACTTTGACCCCTTACTCTACGACCAATATTGGTCTTCTCATTTTATTCACATTTCTGCCAAATTATACAATAAATAAAAAGATTATGTAATGAAGTAAGTATTTTTGGAGCAAGAGATTTCAGTGGAAATGATAGGCATATACGAGTGTGACAAAGGAAATGAAACTGTGACTAACCACGCTATGACCAATGTGGTAATCAATGTACCGCACCATGTCATATGTGTTGTGGTAAGATCTCATCAAATTTTGCTGATAATATCGTTTAACTTGCTCAATCAGAGTTTTCTTGTTCAGGGCCATTCATGTAGGCAGCTCTGCTACACTTCAGCACAAACAAAAAGATGTCACGAACTTAGAGTGTGGAATCCAATCTGAAGTTTTCGGATTCAAGTTTGGGAGGATGGTGTCCAACTGAAGCGTCTGAGCTTTCTCCACCGAGGCTTAATGGATAAAATGCAATGTCAGCGGGCCGGCATTTCTCCATAAGCAGAATTACAATTCTTCCCTAACCTTCCTGGAGAAGCTTGAGACACTCGGTTGGGCCCCCGCCAAACTGAACCAGAACTTCAGATTGATTGACCGTTTCATGTTTGTGCCTCCTCCAGCTTTGTGACTGGGCATAACAGGGACATGCCATACAACAGCGCTATGAGCATCTTCTTGACGGACCTGCTGCGCTATATAAGTAGTCATATTATTAATAGCCCAACAAAGGAAACATAGAGTGAGACAAGTGCACAATATTACAGCAGAATGTTGATGAGATGTTGCGCAACACAGTGACAAGGGCAGTTAGTAAATTGACACGGCATTATAGGTGTGGCTGTCAATGTCTCGCTTCTTTTTTTTCACACTCAATATTGTGTGTGTGTTTGGGGATAAGAGTGTGGGGGAAGGGGTAAAAGAGGTGGGTACAGGTGGATTTAGGTCAATATACTTTTGATGTGTACCTGTCTGAACATATAGCTTGCCAGCGGCTCATCAAAGTTGGGCTGTCGGTCAATGAACTCAAATAGGTCGATGCCCGTCCCGTGTTTCTCCATCACTAGCTGAAAGAACTCCTCATTCTCAAAATTATCTAACACCTAAAAAAAACCCCAAAAACAGAAACATAAAAAAGGACATGTCAACAACAATAATGAGCACAACAAATTCAAAGCAGTAACAATTTGTGTGAATAATGAACTATCTATTTAAAGGCATTGTTGTAGTTTCCAGCACAATATAAGGATGGAGAACCACCCCCCCCAAAAAAACCTGCACATTATTAGGATGAAGAACCCCCCCCCCTCACTCCCCCCGACATACTTGCACCATACTAGGATAGTGCCCCCAGTACACTTGCACAATATTTAGATAGAGACAACCCCCCCCCCAACCCAATACATCCTTGCACAATATTTGGATAGTGACAACACCCCGCCCCAGTAGACACCTGCACAATATTAGAATGATGACCCCCCCCCCCTTCTAAACACACTGACACAACATTAAAATGGAGACCACTTCCCCAAGGATCACACGGTATCTACACAATATTCTGATGGTGTCCCCATTCCCCCCCCACCCCCCCCCCCACCCCAGGGACATACCTGCACAATATTTGGAGTATGGTGTCCACCCTTGCACTCCAGGGGACATACATGTACCTGCCCAATATAAGGATGGTGCCCCCACCCCAACCACCCTCCCCCTCCCCCAGGGAACACACAATATTAAAATGGTGACACCCCCTCCCCCCACGAACACACTTGCACAATATTAGAATGGAAACCACCTTCCCAAGAGACGCATGGTAGCTACACATTATTAGGACGGTGCCCATGCCCTAACCACCATCCCCCTCCCCTGGGACATACCTGCACAATGTTAGGATGGTCCAGTTTCCTGAGTAGTGAGATCTCAAGTGGCACTCTTCCCAGTTTGGGGTCATCCACCCAGTTCTCCTTCAAGACTTTGGCTCGTCGGATAAACTTGACCACAACCTGAGGCAAGAATAAAGTAATAAATACAATGTGAGTCCAAAAAAAAAAAACACACAGATTCAATCCAAAATCACTCAAAATTGAAAAAGACATCATAAAATCAATATCACGTAATGATAGCATAATCAATATAATAGATTTGTTTCTTTTATTTCTCTCTGTATTTTACGATCTCAACTGTTGATCAATAATTTTAAACAAACATGTCAGAAAAAAATGAACCAGTGGGACTCGAACCCGTCATCTACAGCTTTCCGGGATGTGACGGTACCACCAGGTTATACCTGATACTGGTACTGACACGATAAAAAGCATGTAAAAATACATCATCACAATACCAGCAAGCTCCCCCGAGAGCTTGCTGAGAATGTGTATGTTGTGAGTTAAATAAATGATTTTCCTTCACCTGAGAAATTGA
>JZLH01S0333644.1:0-21030 GCA_001188425.1 Eucidaris tribuloides | reverse complement strand
AATATACCCATGGACCTGCTGTAGGTCCATGATTTGGAACAGTGTGCCTAGATTATACACTACACAACTATTTTATTGCAATTTGTTCAAAATCTAGGTAATTTCTGATATTCAGATTTCACAGGCAAGTCCTTTACAGATAGCCTAAGGAAGTAAATAATGTTTTGCTGTGTTATGGGAGGGTTGCAAATGAGATCCCTTATACTTTTAACGATCCTGAGCAGCTCACTCTCTGATCCACGTGATACACGTCCACTGTCGTCGGACGTATATCGATTGAAATCGGGATACTTTAGTTAATGTATCCGTGAAATGTTTGCTGGTACTCTTTAGTTTGAAGTGTTTTTCACCGGCAATCGAGAGATACTTAGTTGAAGATCAAACCCAGAGTTCACAGAATGATTGTTGTCTTGTGTTTGAAGGCGTAATATTTTGTCCATTTTGTCATGATGATTTTGTAAACGTGACTGTGATCATACACCGTTACAGTACGGAACGTAATATCGATCCATGTACCCGCATGTTATTGTATTTTCATTTGTCTTTATTTGTGTTTTTGTCTCCTGTCTTGAAACATGTAACGTGTTTCCAGGTAGAATGGGTGAATAAACATACTTGGGATGCAGAGTATCAAAACAATCACGTTCATCATATACATGTATACGCCATCAAGCCTTCGAAATCTCGAATGTCAAACATGTAGTCTGTTAAATTTATACACATGAATGCCATGAACTATTCATCAACTACGGTGACGAGTGCCTCGACTCGCAAGGGGCAATCTAAAAGTTATCAAAACGGAATTACAATTTTTAAAAATGAATGAGCAGGTTTCCGTTCCCTATATCATACGCCCCCAAACTTTGGAATGCCTTACCCCTCCACATCCGTCAAGCTCCATCCTTGGAAACATTTAAGAAGCACTTGAAAACCCATTTATTTATTGTATAGTTTTGATTATCCACTTGTTTGTATATTTGTATATTTAGTAATAAGTAATTAGTAATAAGTATGTAATTAAGCATTGTAATTAGAATATTCATTATTAGTAAATTATGTATTCATATTTTCAATTTTTTTGTGAAGCGCTATGAAACTTTGTATTTAGTATTTAGCGCTATATAAATAACCATATTATCATTATTATCATTATAGGATTTGGAATATAGGTTGACGAAATATGAAAATTACATTATTTTGAATTGATACCCAATCATGTTTGTTTTATTTTATCATATTGATTACATGAAACGTAATTAATACTGAAATTGAGTTGGAAAACAAGTATTTTGCAAAATGTGTTCCTCTGCATTGTAAGAGAAAGCGTAAACTAGGATTTTTGTGCTGCGGGTGATTTAATTCGAGTCGGTTTCCTTAATTAAGTCTTCTTTTAACTTGTCATACCAATTCTGTAATTTAAAAAAAACACCTAAAATCTTTTGAGGACTAACTGGGAACGGCAATTCGACAGAGAGGAACAAAACTTACCGTGCATGGACCTTCAAATGTAAATGACATGACTGGAGGTCGTCAACTTGGGGTAAAAATATTCTAGAATCTAGTAGACTAGGCAAGGATTCTATTGTGCAAATTTTGTAGTCAAACATTAACTCATTTTATAAGACCTACCACCAGTATACCTTGTGACAAACAAATTTGTTGTGTAGCTTTCTATGTGATTAATTCCTCTCGGGGCACGAGAGAAATAAAGTGCTGGTATGTTCATGCTTGATTCTCCTTAAGTAAACAAATTTAAGATAAATCCTTTCAGCCAGGAGATACACACCACCTGGTGTATTTTTGGTATATCTTTCAACCAGTTTGGTTCTAGAGTCATCTTTCTTATTCCTACCAATCATGCCACTGCGCCCTTTAAGAAGAAATTGGTAAGTATTACTAGTCGCAGCCTCGTCACGGATTCTGTAAATATTGAAACGAACCATCCTCCGACAAGGATGGGTGATCATGAAACGTGCTGGCTGTGAAATTGTCGAACATACGTTCGACGGTCATTAAATCAAGATAACACGCTCCCTACTCCTCCTTCCAATCAAAGATGCATTAAATCACGTGACCGTGTATACATGGAATGTATACCAAATGTCATGCCGAGCTGGTGAGACCAAACGTTATTACAAGCCCGTGTATTAATTAGAGTACACATACTGTGTGATTAATGGTGCGCTGTGTAGCGCTCCAGCGGAGAGCCAAAACGACCATTATGTTCGCTTGACTGGCTACGCCCAAAGATGAGAGAAAGATGTCAGATTTTTGTAACCATCGAAGGATGTAATCGAAGTTACATGCCGGTATACATTTTGTAGAGGATTCAGACGCGATAAATCGTGATGAATGTATGTTGAATCATAGATACTATAAAGGAATCATTATGGGATACACCAGATCAGTGTTCCGTTCAAAGACCCCACGATTCAACCAAAGGAATTATTTCTTTCAGAACACGTACAATCAATTGGAACAATTTTCAAAATTGATTGAAAAAAGTCAAATAATCATACACTGATGCAATGGCACTAAGTACAGTTAACACATAAAATAAACTTTGCATTGTGGGAAACCCTTTATATTCCTGTGTGACCAGTCCTTTTTTGAATGTGTAAAACGGTCCATAGTGTTTACTGTCCGATATTGAGATGTGTACCGGAGCAAATCAATAAGTAACAGAACTCTCTGACACACATGAGTAAAAAAAAAAATCAAAATACATGTCATCCTTCACCAATGGCAGTGACACGGTATAAAAAAAAATCCAGGAATGTAAAGTTGTAAACCTATCTGAAAACTGCCTGCACTTGTAACAAGTAGAGCATGTTACGTGTATCATATTGTTTCTGTATGTTGTGAAAGTGTCACTTGATAACTATAAACCAACTTGCTCAATTCTATAGATTAGATTTTTTTTCGAGACAGCACGAATGAAATTGTAAGTCTGGAACTATTTGCTGTTATTTCCGTCTTATTGTACAACATGATTGTGTTGTTGATTTAGCTTGGGTCATTTTAGACACTGGCGTACATGTAATGAGCCAAATCATTGGGGGTGGGGGAGGGGGTCGGAAACGAACTTACCCACACAAATATCAATATAACCCTCTGTACCGTGATCAAATTTCATGGGGGGGGGGTCAAGCGCTCCCCCCCATCTGAAGCCAGTGATTTTAGTGAACTACCTGATTTTAACCTATATACAATGAACAAATGAGAAGAAGCAAAAATAGATTTAGTGGATTATATCCGGAGGGAGACTGGGAAATTAATAACATTTTCATGAAATTCTGGATTACAGTATAGCTCGTTGCGGTCATAAATCGGCCTATTATAGTATTGCAAAGAATAACGTGTAGCGAAAGAACTGTACGTGAACATGAAATTGATAAGGCCTATAAATCTATATAGGTGTAGCTGCAATTTCGTATATCTGTGGGCATAACCATCTCAATCAAATTAAACATTAAATAACATTTATTCATTTTATTTTAAAAGCAAGTCTGTCTCATCTTGTTTCCAAAGAAACTACTCTTCAAAAGAGCCAGCAAATACTCAGATAACAGGAATAACTAGTCGGCGTAATCTATACATGTAATTATAGATATGACGCAATGATACTGAAATCAAGAACAACTATATTTTTGTAGATCCAGAAGAAAATTGTAAAGCGCTGCTTCAAGTGATATAAACTGTTTGCATTATCTTTGTTAGATGTTGACATAATGACTTACCATCTTACTTCAAAAGTAATCTTTTACCTGAAGTTAGAATAAAGCTTATGCGCTAAAAACCCAGTACGTCAATCTTTGAAACGTGATCCATACCAAAAAGAGAATAATCCATGTGTGGAAATTCAAAACCACTCGCTTTAACGTCAAAACATGCATAACTCTTCTTTCCTCGCTTTTGTGTAAATGGTTATTGTTGAAATTTAAGCAGTATGTTTTATGGAGTGTATTGCATTACATTACAAAAAATGTAGCGGGTTTTTTTTTTTTTGCAGCAGTATTTTATAAAATGGAATAGCCTTTATATTACTCCGCGTGTATTCTTTACATTATACCTGGTTGTTTATTCAGATATACTTTTGACGTGTGTTACCATTTTAGCAGCTAGTGAAATAGAAACACGATTTTTTCTCTTTCTAAGTTTACATCACCGCTCCACCGCGGGCACCGGGCGAGCATCGCAGCGCTTTCCATTAGCCTCCAGATTACAGCATCGCTCACGCACCCATTTAATTTTGTCAATGATCGTGGTCTTTTACACCAAACATGAACTAAATATAAAATCGGGATGCGCACACGAGGGACACACCTGATGCCCAAGCAAAGATTGCTCGTGATCAGCTTAACGGCATTATCGCCCTGCTAACGTCAATGACGTAGGGCGTCGTGTAAACATCGACCCTCGTAATTGGATCAGATCTCAACGCACTTTGGAGTTGACTCTGAGAGGCGACAAATTAATTCGAAACTTGTCAAAATGTGTATTCAAGTAACTAATGACTTCTCCGAGGTTTGCTGCCCCATATTGAATTCTGTGGAATGAGACGACGTGATTGGAGGGGCGAGATGGCGTCACATTGTCGTCCGTTTATCGAGAAAGACTGTTCAGTCACCGTGGGTAAAATGTTAACCGCTCAGGCAATACTATCCAACAAACGTAGGTACAAAGTGAGGACGATAATCTATATATACTGAATTATCAGAATAATATAAACAATTATTCTGTGTAATAATTATTTCTTGACACTTTATCCGACTGACGTTATCCCTTAAAAGTTAGTGACATGATTGGGAACATTGAAAATGCCTCAAGAACCAAACGAGTTGAAACATATACCAACTAGACACCAGCTGGAGTGGATATCCCAGCTGGGAGGATTTGTCTCTAATATGTTTACTTAAAGTAACAGGCTAACATTGTAGAGCTTCAATTTAAAAAGTTGTCAAACTTTGATATCTGAGCTACATAGTAGTGTTCAAATGGACAAATTAACACCCTAGAATACAAAAGTTTGGAAAGTTACACTGCCAATGGCAAGTTATACACGAATAAACAATAAAACTCGGGGCGAGTTTTATTAACCTAGGTGTACACACAGTAAGTCTATGGGAGGAAATGGGCATGTGAATCTGGTCAATTTACGATTTTCACTTTTTTAAAGCACTAAATAATCATTTTGAAATACAATTTTTTCAGGGCTTCATTTTTAGACCTCATCAAAGACACTGGTAGCATGGGGAATCATGGGGCTCAGATATTTTTAACTGTGAAAAATGTTAGCCAATACCTTTAAGGAGAATCAAGCATGAACATAATAATATTGTAATTTTCTCGTGCCCCGATAAAAATAGCAGCCATAGAGAGCTATACAACAGGCTTGCCTGCCAAGAGGGATAATGACATTAGTTATTTTAGAATGAGTCAACGTTTGACTACAGCATTCTCACAGCAGAACCCATGTATAGTGTACTTGATTCTAGAATAGTTTCAGCCCAAGTTGAGGATTACCCCCCAATCGTGTCATTTACCTTTAACGATAACAACTACCGTTTGGAAGGTGAATAAAGTAATCATGACACTTTCCTGTCTGCATGATTTCAAGAGGCGGGATGGAGGATGGTATGATGGGAGGCATTACTTGCTGGAATGCGTAATTCCATTCTTGAGAGGCTTGGAAAATGACTTCCAACGCTGACCAGATGGCGAAACCTGATGAAATCTTCTTCTACATACGTTTGTACCAGTGGTGGATGATGGGGAATCCATAAGGCCTGTCTCACTCGAGATTTCCGCCGCAGTTAAACAGAAACAACGTGGTTCCTAGAAAGAAGACCGCAGTCAGTGCTTAGCATATTTTCAATATATCATAAGGGGTGCATTGTGAATGGCGGGTGAAATGTTGCAAGGTATGATACTAGAAGATGTGACGTTATGTCGGAGCATATTCATCATACCAACATAATAATTGCCGTGGTATTTCCTCTGTTTAATCTGGGAAGTTGTATGGTGAGACAGTCATCGTCTGGTGTCGAGTGTATGTTGTGTCGTGTTGGCTCTTCGTCATGCCCAGAAGACCACTTCCGTTTATCAACGTCGTTTTCTTGTCATCCAACTTGCTTCTACGAAGAGGTCACTTTAAATGTTTCTTCCTTTCTAAGGGAATAGTTCTGTGGCTTGCTGTATTAATGATCATGAATAGTTAGACATAAAGCTACTTAAAAACGTATTCCAAAAACTCTTAAATCTCCATGATTTCACTGAAAAAAATAACAAATTAATTAATTACTTAATATAAAAAGTAAATATTAAACATTTGTACGGGCTTCATTCGACAGAATTATCACTCATCGTGATATTCATATACTTAATGGAGCAATGTTGCAGCACCAATGGGTAATGACAATTCATTGTTAAGATCTACTGAAGATTAGACTGCACATCTTTTAGGAGTTGTTTGCTCACCCATGTAAGTATAATTCAATCTCTTGATCAAATTTTGAAACTTATGTTTTTATGGTTGGTAGACGATTTCATGGCATGGGATGAAGGATGACATCTGGATAATCTCAAAAGCCCAGCTCAACTCCGTACCTCTTGCGTTCTCCTCTGCCGATCCCTCCACTCGTGTGCCTGGCCTCCCCAGCCACCTAGCTTTTGAATTTTGTCACCTTTTGCTCTATGCCGGGTAACGCCTGACCCGTCCTCTGATTCATTGATGAAGAAACAAGACGTATTTCACAAGTGGATATTATCAACCCGATGAACCCATTCTCCAACCCTGCAAATTTAGCTTTGGCGCCTCCCAACGAACATTTCAGTCTGCCTAAGGTGACAGAGGATGCCCCCCACTAGCTCGCGTCTTCTCATCGTGATAGTGTGAGTGTGCTTGTGACCTAAGCGCGGGGGATCTCCCCAGACTTCCCAGACGTGTCATTTTACACAGTCGTCTATTTGTCTCCGTGCGATAGTGACACTGCACGATGGCTTCCCGCCGTGATCCTAAACTATTCGCAACTGGGACTCCCCACGACCCAACCGTCCGAGGGCGCTTTCGTCGTGCTGCATGACGAGGACGCCCTTTCTCGACGTTGGGGGCGGATCTCGGATGTGGCCTTCAGCCAACTCAATCAACAAACACCGTATCTGTGCGTCAGGTTCTCATAACATGAAATGTTTACTGGTTTCACTTTTCCTGTCTGACGGTATGCTGAGGGCGGAAACATTCATCCGACCAAATACTGGAGTAACTGCTGGCCACTGAATTTGCTCTTTAACCAGAGTGTACTATTATAGCATTCTAGTTAGTCCTCATCCCTCGGGATGCCGCATACCTACATAATGAAAGCATCGCAATCGGTAGAGCAATTTTGCCAGTTTTAAAAGATGCTGGGAGGCTACATGAATACCCCCCACGCCTACCGAGGTGTCTCTCGGATAAGGGTTGTAAATAGTGAAGTCTCTGAAAAGAAATGTACAGTTCAAAAGACCATGCGATTATGGCTGTTAAATGTGTGGGTGTAAAATCACTTAAGCGACTATTCCAGTTTTCTCCTTCAAGATTTGCTGGTGTTGAAAATGTAATCCATCAGCTGACAATAATTTCATGGCCGCATTTTATGCTCTACAGTATTTGCTCCGTGAGAGGCTAACCTGGTCTTAAGAATTTGTGTGTTTAGGTTTTTTACTTTGTCCATTTCATAACCACGTGTGCAGCATATGCCCAGCATTGCAAAAGTTTGACAATGATCCTTTTTTTTCTAAATGGAGGCTCTCCACAATGTTACATCAGTGCTCTTTAAACCAATCCACACTCTATACATTTTTTTCGGCCCTACCTACAATAAATGCGTTCGGTTATAGTGTTCTAACCTGCTACTCGCTGAATGCTAATACAATTGTAATTTCAACTTCAGAAGCATAAGGATCATTCTTTATGTTTTTGCCACATTAAACGCTTGCTCTGGAATTTTGTCGGTTCGATTGTCGGTCACCCGGTTGCTCGATCTGGAACACGCTGATATGATAAATTTTCCATTTCTACCGCGGTACATGATTAACCTGATTGAACAACAAACGAAGAGGAGCTACCAGCCGCTCTGAATCATGCAAAAAGAATTTCATGTCACATTTTTGCTGGTATCTGTTTGTGTCAGGAGATTGAGAAAAACAACGACCGTAAGAGTTTTATATGATGAATTTGTCGGTTTATTGTACGCCTGTTAATAGATGTGGTTCCTTCTTGCCTGAGCGAGTTTCGGCTGATTGCAGTAGGCTCGCGGATTTAGTGGTCCCACCAAGGTGTGTGCTGTGTACTGTTTTTCTCTGCGGGAGTGTTAGCTATCATCGCGCTCTTAAAACTGCGCCGGTATTTGGATCGGAAAGCAGCTTGCTTCCTCGCGGGACCTCGCCGTACACATCGCGGAGAAAACGGTCATGAATATTAGCCGCCGCCAAAATCACCAAATTAGAGTATGCCATGCACGGACGGTGCGTGCGTGAGATTATCGTCTGTTTGCTGCGGGAACGATGTGTGACAGATTGCCTTCGAGATTATGGTCGAGGGGGAAGCGGAGGATGCGACAGTCTAAGAGACACCCCTTCGGCTGATGCATGGGCACGAAATAAAGCGGTGTTGAAGCACACACTACGCAAACACGAGGGCGTCAGCACAGCAGACCATACATGCCACACACACACACACACTACCGACACACACACCACACACACACACACGACACACTAGCACAGCACAGCTACACACTCACCACAGCTTCTTACCGGTAACCTCCCAGCCGTGAAATGCAGGCGCTGCACTCATCCGCCACGCGTATCCTTGCAAAACACACGATTTCTTCCGTTTTTTCTGCCCCGCTGGACACGTAGTGCATCTGTTGCCGCGTGCCATTTTGGCTTGATCGATCGATGACTTGCCGTTGTCCACGAAATCGCCGCGTCTTGAAATTCAAGGTTCAGGACAAAGAATATAATAAAAGCAGTAAGAGCCGGAATAGGGATGTTGGTATTTAACGAATCGATTTCCCCTCGTATGTATACAAAATAGTTAATGGGAATTTAGGTTGCGTTAAACCCCTCTGCTCCCCGCATATTACGTATGGTGTCTGTTGGGGCTTTGGAATATTGATAGCAAGAGGGTTAACATCAGCTCATTGGAGCAAGGGATAAAGAGGAATGGGCAAGAGATGAATCGCAAAAAGAAACATTCATAGAGTTAACTAGCTGCCAGTGGGTTGAATTCCCTCCTTTGAGTAATACGCAAGGCTGGTTTCCATCCAGGCGAATATTTCAAACGTGCGAAAGACGCATGCATCCAAACAACCTGATTTTTGTCACCGCGCGAGCAATGCATTATTGACCAGTTGGTGGCTTTAGAACGTGACAGGTGCTCCAGAGGTTGGAAAATAGGGAAAACTATGAACTCGAATTTCCGGCCTGCTGGATGGGGCGTGGGGGGGGGGGTTCCATACAGGCACTCTTGAATCGTGGAATACTTGAATCAATAATCAATAATTTAAATTCTGTCGAATTGTAATAAATTACATTTTCAACGAAATAATAAGTTGGTAGTAAGATACATTTGATAGATTGTGGGTATATAGTGCGGTAAGATTGAAAATAATAAGCATTGAAACATTTAGCTGATTTGTTTTCGTTATAATCACCATGAAGTGAAGTAAGAAATATATAGTCTCATTATATGAAAACGTTGCATTTTCCGTATTATCGTTAGATATACCAATATGGCCTATACAATGATCGTAAATAGTCTCACCCAAAGTGAAATCACGTAGGTCATTTGGTGACTGAAATTAAAATGATGCACACATAGTAATACGCTTCCATCACACTTAATGTTCGGATGACAACTTGCCATACACACTAAGAAATTAGGGAGTAATTGGGGTGTAGAAATTGATACAATAGCAACACCCTAGAAATTCTACACCTTTAGGGGTGTAGAATTACAATATGCACCCAAAGGGTGTAAAATTACACCCCATAGGGTGTAAAATGTAAGAAGTACACCCTATAGGGTGTAAAATTACTCCTTTATAGGGTTTAAATTACACCCTATGGGAGTTAATTTACACCCTATAGGGTGTTGCTATTGTATCAAGTTTTACACCCCAATTACTCCTTTATTTCTTAGTGTGTAACATATATAAGGAATGTCTCTCTTAATTGTGTTTATAATATCTGTAGCTTGTCTGTATCCAGTTAGTATCGTTCCAAAATCCGAATGTTATTGGTATAATTGGTATTGATAATTCAAGTTGGGTAGGGGCGTACACGCTTGTCACCTTCCTCACAAATAAATTCACGTATTCACTGTAAAAAAAAAAATGTGTTTAGCGAGTAAACGCTTTTTAAAGACATTCTAAATCACTTAACATCGGTGTCCAGTTTCTAGACACTAAGTGTCAGTAATCTAAACATACATTTTCTAAACGTATCTTTGCTATCACTTTCTTAACACACTTTTTCACTTTTTACATTGTATTTATATTATACATAATCAGATTACACTAGACTATTTACAATTACTTTATTATGCACGGACACGATCATGTCTATATGTGGATTATTTCTATATATGTGAAAATCACGTAGAAATCCACCTGATAACCCGGTCAATGCAATTTACGATACTCTATAGACATCGCATGCGAAATTCTGAGTGTGGTATACTAACTTAATAAGAGGACTTACATAACAGTTTTCATTTCGTCTTCAGTAGATTGTAAAGAAGGGCATACACGTTGAGTTGCATGCCATTGTGAGCATGCAGAGTTACAAGACATCAAATGCTCCACCGCGCACGAACCTATACATTTCAATACAAACATTGCACAAACAGACAGACACACGTATCACACACGTTATTACAGCGCATTTTTAAGTGACGATATAAATCAACCGTGCGGTACATACAATATCGATTGTTTGCATTGTACTATTATGTATGTATGTGAGCACTTCATAGTTGTTTATGTTGTGATGTTTACACACAAGTTGGAAACGTACTTTTTAAGTCGATATTTCGGAAAATAAATTCAAATCTAAAAACTCAGCACACAATTTTGTGTTAGTAACGCACACGTAAATGATAGTTTGATGTATTGTGTGATAATGAGATATTTGTGCAATGACTGACGTATCTTTTCTTAGGGTAAAAAACAATTTGAAGGGGTTGGGCGGGGAAAATGTATAATATAAAAATCTGGTTTGAACATAGGCAGTTATTGGTAATTAAATGTATGCTTCCATTTAAAACTACATCGCTGCGAATAAGAAAATAAATATAGACGTGAAAATAAAATCGATTGCTAGTGCATTTCTTGGACATAATAGTCCTGCATAATAAAACGTTTGAATTTCGAATAGCTATTGTAAATTCATCATAGAATTACAATCAATATTTTTACGTCTCTCATGATAGCCAAAAAGAGCGTTGTAAATGCAATTTACGTTGTAATAAAGATTTTAGACGTGAATATCAGAACACATCTCCAGAACTCAAGTGAACATTTCAAAGCTTGAATGAAATATAACTTCGTCAAACTTACATGCAAACATCATACTAGTACACTACACTCATTAAAGGGAATAATCAATGATTAGAAGCAACCCTCATGACTTGTGCGGATTAAAAAAAAATCTATATAGCATCATGTGAATTATTCAAGAATTTTGCTGTGACAGTTTGTTTCCGTCAAAATCGTGTCCACTTTTTTTTAAACAACCACCATCAGAATTCGCTATGACAGGCATTTTTGTACAGCTTGTATGGATTCAATTATGACTGTGTTATATTTTAATTTAGTAATGGACTACGGATATATTCGTGCTTGTTTCTCCTCAAGTAAACAAATCCTTCCAGCCAAAAAAATACACGCCAGTTGTTTATATGTTTCAACTCTTTTGGTTCTTGAGATATTTTCAAGTGATCCCAATCATGTCTTGGCGTTTAAGTTGGAAACACTGACTGATGTTTATACTGATGCGTGTCTTCCTTCAAAACACCGTTTGGTCGTCAAGTCATACTTGACGCATGCACTACGAAAAAAAATGCTGCTTGTATTTACCGCGCTGACACAAGCATTTAAGACCTCATCTAATTAGAAGTACACAATAAAAGGTTAATTGGTGGCTCGCCGTCATTCATCTTCATTATCCTCTCGTGACCCGTACCGATGTAGCCATAATAGATCAAATGAACATTAATATAATGAGCCTTGTAAAAACGTCATCGAGACAAGCTACTAAAACATAAACCAACTCACTCATCATCTCCATTAGATGAATGTATCGTCCTCGCTTCGTTGATGTTGTATTTTGTTCAGCTGCCCCGGTGATTCAACATTATGATCTTACGTTGTCTAATCTGTGGGAGACAATTTGATTTTAGTATAACACGAATTCTCCATGGACCCTAACCCGAGATATGTCGTTCTTAGTCTCTAATGGTTTAAGAACCACCAATAGAAAAAAGTAATGTATACCCAACACCTTCATATCATAATTATAAAGCATCAGAGAGGATAGAAGTTATTGTTGGGGGTAGGCTACAACTTATGTCATAACATCCCAAAGTTATTTTTCAAACAGGCTGTGAAGTGAGTAGGTCTATACATACTCTGCAGGGGGACTTCATCCGTAGTTGGCGTACTGACAAACAAATCTTGTCGTTAATTTATTCTTGTAGGTATTGAATAGCTGATAGCTCACGCTTCCAAGAATTCACAGTTCTTTCGAATGTGTGATAAAATTCACGATTTCTGAGTTCCGGGTTAAAAAAAAAATCAAAAAGAGAGAAAATTGACACTTGCATTTACATTCCCCGAATGCTATAGCATGACTATGAAAGATATCTTCAATTAAGTAAAGTATGGACGAGAGACTTTAAAAATGGTTAAAATGTCAACATTTTCGGCACAAAATTGTCCGAAAAGTGATTGATGTTCAAACATTCAATCGTATGATTTGAACAGTATCCAAATGCGACTAAAATCGGTTTAAAATACCACTGCTATTGCCATTTAGAACGCGACAGGTGCACATTGAGCGAATGAATACACGCCCCTGCGATTTGTGTGATCGTTCTTACTAAATTATGTAAACGTCGCTGCTATGGCTCGAACATTTCCCATCGTAAACATCTCATTAATATTGACGTTGTGTCAAACGAACAATGTGTTTTATGGATTTTAATCTGAAATGTATGTGCTACATCACATTACGGGAGATAGTATATGTACCGTTGATATTATTGTGCAACGTTGATTGAAAACGATCCATTATAGCAGTTAATATATACCGTTTGTATCATTATGCAACGTTGATTGAAAACGATCCATTATGGAAGTTAATACACGCAACTGCTAATTTGGAACATCATGTTCTTTTGCAAACACACACTCACGCACATACACACATACATGTACACACACACACACACATACACACACATACACACACATACATACACATACACATACACACACATACACATACTCTCTAAAAAAAATGAGTGAAAATATTCACTCTTTGAGGAGTGAATTTCAAAAAAGAGTGAATTTCGAGTGAATTTGGAATGAAAATGATTATTTTTCACTCATTTTAGAGTGACTTCAGGGATCACTCGGAGATTTCGAGTGATCCTTGAGGTCACTCCAAAATGTGTGACTGATACTCATTTTCTCTCCAAATTCACTCTAAATTCACTCTAAATTCACTCTTTTTTGAAATTCACTCCACAAAGAGTGAGTGAATATTTTCACTCATTATTTTTTAGAGAGCACACACACACACACACACACACACACACACACACACACACACACACACACACACACATATATACAATGTGTCTGTATGTGCCATCTGTATGCCCATTGAATGGCATCATAACTTCTTTTCCCCTGCCTCACTCACACACATAAAATGAAGACTCCTGAATAAAACGTTTGTTTGACTCTTCTGATTAACGTTAAAAATTCGATTATGCTTGTTTAAATACTTTTATTTTTAAATGACACACTTATTGGAAACACGTATTTTATACTTCTGAGCTTGGATTAGATAAAACTTGATATTACAGGGCTCGACATTGGAGGTAGCCAAGAAAATTGACATCGGTAATAATAACCGATTTCTGCTTAGCAGAGACATACGGAGTAAAATCACTTTAAAGTACCAAAATACATTAACGTAAACATTTCTTTCAATTTCCCTCGCAAATTATGTTCCCTCTTACACAATCTGACCAGCCTCCGAGCGACAAGTTTGCCTTTAGCATCGCCAAATGAACTCGCCGTTCTGAAATAGTGATACCTCACTTCATCTTATGTTGATTACCAGTATTGTAATTTTCATGCTCAAACTGGCAATCACATTGGGAAGGTATAATGGAATGTGCAATGTGATCGCTCGTTGCGTCTGTATCAACTTACGACTGAACAGGCTGTTTGCCAGATGACTTTGCGAACGGAGAATGAAGTCGTTTCCATGGCAACACCAAGAGTCGGAGGCATATGATACCGTGCATGATTGTGTGTTTATGTGTATATGTATGTGTGTGTGACTGTATGTGTGTATTTGCGCGTGTATGTTCTAATCTGATTATATTGTTCTACCCATCTCTACTTTCAGGCCGTTTTAGCGCGCGATTTCGAGTCTAGTGTAGAAAATATGTATGAACGATGCCCAATATGATACAATATGATACAATATTGTAACTATTTTATTGAAGTCTATAATTGATGGTATTATAATTGGATTTGGTTTGCTATTGATTCATCACATGGCATAATCTTGCCAATTATCACATGGCATAATCTCGCCAATTAAATGTCCGAAACCTTTAACTTTTCCACCTGAAAGCTATAAAAGCTACCTTAATTCATGCTGGTACATTGTTTAGGTCTATCGGAAACAATCCCGTAGTTTGATGATTTTTGCATATGTTAAATAATTTGTAAAGAGAACTCATACATTGAAAGCCAGTTTTATTAAAGTACTGTCATGATGAACATCTAGCTAATCATAATACTTACTTTTTTTAATCAACTGTGTTAACACAACTTTTTACTCCAGAAGTCAGATTGACAATTATTTGTTATAGTCTCATTTTCACACACAATAATTAAGTTCATACTTGTTTGTGGTCCACAGAGTTATGCTCGTATTAAAACGAGACTTAATAGTTGCACAATATGATGTATCTATACTGCATTGCAATTACACAGTTTAACATCCCGTACACGTTACCCGTCACCCCGATGATGTATGTGCCTATTGCGAGGCGTCACATTTTTCACATATCGTTCGCGCCCCGAAAAGGCCACGCGCATAATATCGATATTTAAAAATGACCTCTTTCTCGTCTGGTGCGGCGATCACTGCAAATGGCGTGGTCGTCCGTAGGTAAATATGGCCGCCATGGAACGCGTGTCATGTGTGACCAATATGCGAATGTGACATTTACGACTTTAACAGTCAGACGATAGCTCTGACCTTCTTTCTTTCGCTACAAAATGGCGGGAAAAAATACCTGTCTTTTATTGTTGCTGCGCATGCTGCAGAGCGGTATCGCCTGCCCGAAGATCAAGTCAGGGTCCAGTTACGGCCGGTGGATGACCACATCGTTTCAAACAGAAATATTCATTTTATTCTTCTATAGCGATGCTTGACAGAGCGGTGAGGTCGTCACAGTGTCTAGCATTGACCAGACATTTTTATACATTCCGTTGGGAAAACGGGTTCTTTCCTGTTGAAGAAAGATGTGAAATTAACAGCGGGTGGGAAGGGGGGGGGGAGAGAGTGGCAATAGAATGAGGTTTAGGATGGTCCCTAAGGATTTTTTTACCTGGTATCTGCCGAAGTGAAGGTTAGGGAAATTCAATGGTTTAGCGATGAGGTGAAAATATAAAATATACGATTACAACCGCGTGCGCGCGCGCACGTGTGTGTGTGTGTGTGTGTGTGTGTGTGTGTGTGTGTGTGTGTGTGTGTGTGTGTGTGTGTGTGTGTGTGTGTGTGTGTGTGTGTGTGTGTGTGTGTGTGTGTGTGTGTGTGTGTGTGTGTGTGTGCGTGTGTGCGCGCGCGTGTGCTTAATGGAAACAAAAGAAAAAGGAAAGGGGTAAGAGGAGTAGAGGACGAGTATGCCGGATCCAAAATTCGTACTCTTTATGTCCATTAAGATATCACTCTTATTTGAGAAAGAAAATTTTCCTTTTTGTCTTACATCTCTTGATTTGTAGTTATATATTCTTATTGCTTTAATTGTTCGGTTACTGTCTGTCCTGGAGCTGGTTGAGTGTTACGCCACTATGCACCGTTATACCTTAAAATAATGATTTGCTGCTGCTGCCTCTAATAGAGCTACTCTTACTTCTGCTTGCACTATGACAACTTCTACTCTGAACTACTACCACTCGATGACTTCTACACCTACATAATTGCAGAATTTCGGTTCATCAACGTGTACCAATTTTCGTAGTACGCCCTTTTGCAATAGTACTTCGACCTCTTTATACACTACTTTTACTTCAAACCTTCGTCTACTGCTACAATAGCTATGCTACTTTTAGATAATATCACTGCTATTACTATTTTTACTTTCTGAATGTCCGTTACGTATTTGCTTTTTGTAGCTGTTCTCTCGTGCATTGCAGTTCGAATTAATATTCATATAGTTTGCCACCCCACGTTCTTATAACTGATATTGTCTTAGTGTCGCGGACAAGAATTGCTTCGCGTTAAAACGTAGCTCTTCCAGTCTAACACCTCCGTGTCAACATATCAGACAACATGGGAAAATGAAACACATTGCAGGAAAAAAAAAACGTGGGAAGAAGTAACAGGAGTACTGTAGTCATAATGACATTGCGAGGTCTAAGAAGGTCGGTGTGACCCGTTTCCATCCGACCGTAACAATGTGCCACTCCGTTAAAATTGGGTGGTAGTATTGCCATCTCAAATGCCATTAGTTTGTTTGTTCGGACGCGTTAAATGCCTCGGTATACCTTCGAGCTCACGCCTGACACTGCCTGAAGTTAGCTAGTATAGCCCTCCCCTCCCGTAGTTGGCATCATGATCATCTTTAGATTACTTAAAGGTATTGGCTAACATTTACCACAGTTAAAAAAATCTGAGCTACATGATTCCCCATGCTACCAGTGTCTTTGATAATTTCTAAAAATGAAGCCCTGAAAAAATTGTATTTCAAAATGATTATTCAGTGCTCTAAAAAAGTGAAAATCGTAAGTTGATCGGATTCACCTGCCCATTTTCTCCCATAGACTTACTGTGTGTACACGTAGGCTATTTAAACTCGCCCCGAGTTTTAACTGTTTATTCATGCATAATTTGTCATTGGCAGTGTAACTTTCCAAACTTTTTTTTATTCTAGGGTGTTTATTTGTCCATATGAACACTTCTATGTAGTTCAGATATCAAAATTTGACAATTTTTCAAATTGAAGCTCCATAATGTTCGCCTATCACTTTAAGGAACAAAATTAAAGGACATCATGACTCTCTATGATAAAAAATATGCAGCGTTGCATCGCCATCGACAAATTTTGACTATAGGTTTGAATCTCGAGGCTTGAAACTGCTATACCTCTAAACTCTTTCGGTTCGCGCTTGAAAGTGGACTTTCATAAATAAATCACAAACCAACCTAAACACTATCAAAACGTGTTCGGGTACTTTTCCTTATGTATGTATGCATGTGTGTATTTATGTATGTGTGTATGTATGTATGTACAGTATGCTTGTATGTGTAAATATGTGTATTTGTGTATGCGTATATGCGTGTATGTATTTATTTATGCATGTATGTCTGTATGTCTGTGTGTGTGTGTGTTTGTATGTATGTATGTATGTTTATGTATATCTTTCTGTTTGTGCCAATTTTGTTATTTTTGAGGTCTCAGTTTCTGTTGAAATATCGTTTCCGGCCAAAATGTAGGTGGAAATTTACGTACATGCTCACATAAAAAATACATGTAAATTCGTTCCTCTGTCAAGCTCCCTTTTACCACTTCAAGATCGCAATCTCTTTCGCAACGATAACGGTAACCATTTGTGGTGATTGATACATTAATTTCATACATCTTTGAGCTAGAAACTGTACGTGACTGATTAGTCTAAAGTAAAACAATATATGGATCGAGGCTAAAGTAAGGTCAACTAAATCTCAGTGGCTTAGCCTGCTATCTTGCAAGGGGGGGGGGGTCCAACATACTACGCTATGTCATTATGGTGGCCAACAATTCAAAGAGACAAAACTAACCCCCAAAATCGTGAGCTCCCAATGATGTTTATTAAAAATGGAAAATTATTTGAAGAGCAAGGTGGTGTGATACTGTCATACAAACAAAGTATCTAAAACCCGGTGGACCCCCCCTAAACTTTTTTTTAAAAAATGGGCAGCGAGGGATCGGCCATCGGCCATAAGAGGCACCACTACCCTTAAGCCAATGCCTATCCTATCAGCTGCAGGAGTAGAAGAAGATATACTGAGTACTTAGAATATTCATTATAATTCCGAACGGGGATTTAACAAACTTGACAGAAAGCGATTCCTTCTTTGTCAAACTACGTTGATAAATCTATACTTTGTCGTGTATAAACATGTCAATGGCGAGCCTTCAGTCTAATTTTTCATGTACGTTTTGCAGCGGGATATACATCTTCTACCGAACATTAAGGAAGTTAGAGACTTGTATATTCATAATATATTAGTGTAGTGAATGAGTTGATCTTGTGAGATGATTTGTACTCGCTGTTCTGAGGCCAACGCTTATTTGTACAGTCGCGTTTGTGCACACTACGCCGGGAAAAACAGCTTTAAGATGACCCCAGCCCTTCAACAAAAATAAACGGCCGGATCTCAACGTTCCGTGTTTTTCTTATTGCAGAGGTATAGTTTGCGTATTTTCAGAGTTGTGATGGTTGTTATTCAGAAATGACGTGTAGCCTCTGTTTGAAAAATTACAGTAATTCTCGTAAACCTACTCTCCAGTAACGGTATTCGGTGTAGTACTAAATGAAATCTAGAGTAGATGCAAAAACATTACTTGTCCATTAAAGCCACAGGCTAATGACCACGGCTTAAAATAAATGTGAGCTACATAATCCTCCATGCTGTAAGTGTCTTTGATAAGGTCTAAAAATGATGCCCTGTTGTCTTCAAAATGATTAGTTTGTGCATTTAAAAGGTCAAAATCTACGAGTACTCAAAATGACCGGATTCACCACACTGATTTCCTCCCTTAGAACTGCTGTGTGTAGATTTACGGTATTTTATAATCCACCGCAGTGGAAATTGTTTATTCATGCATATCTTACCTATGGTAGCATAACTTTCCAAACTTATGTATTCTAGGGTGTTTTTGGTTCATTTAAGCACTACTATGTAGCTCAGATATCACAGTTTGACTTTTTTTTAAATTCAAGCTCCCCAATGTTATTCTGTGTCTTTATTGAGCACTGACCTGATTGAGAGCGTTATTCTGTGTACGAAATGAAATCTATAGTAGATGTAAAAATATTACTTGTCCATTAGAGGGAAGTGATATGATTCGGGGAAGTAAAATGTCTCAAGAACCAAATGAATCGAAACACATACCAATACATACACTGGCTGGGATGTATATTCGGGCTTGAATGATTTGTCTTGAATATGTGTACCTGAATTTGAAACAAGCATTAATTCAACAGTATTGAATTAAAGGCAGAGGATCTCTTTTGCATGTCTAAAAATTAACATTGTGTAAATACAATGGCATTTAGAAGAAAATGCCAGCTGGGAACCTTTAGCAAAATATAAGAGCCAGAAACTCAGTTTTAGTGGAATTATAGTGACCGTTAGACTCAGATTTGAATTTTTTTCTCGCGAGAAAACAATCCCTACTATAGAACGTACATTAAACGGCTATTGTTTTTCTTTTGCATTTTTCAAATTGTAGGCAATCACTGACCCCCAGATTTCACAGACATGCCCTTCATCAATAGCCTAAGGGCATGGGTTATCTTTTCCTGGTCTGCGGGGATGTTTGCAAATGAGATCCACTGCCTTTAATGTCTAATAATAATTGTACAATAAGCTAATGCATGTTTGTGGAATTTTCACAGCAGAAACATTAAACAGTATACTCGATTCTGTGAGCATTGTGTCCTAAATGGAGACTACTAACTACTTTCAATCTTGTCATTCCTTTGGAAAACATAATTAAGGACACACACAGTCACACACACACACACACACACACACACACACACACACACACACACACACACACACACACACACACACCACACACACACACACACACACACACACATATATATGTATATGTTATCCTCTTTGCTGAAGTATGCTAAGGTGAAGCACAATAAAGAATGTGAAATTGCACTTTTATAGCGGTTTTAATATATATCTACAAAAGTAATATATTAATTCAGAAATATTTTGTATATAACTATTCCTGTAAATCGTACGATAGGTGATGATCAATTTCATCTATACCCATGCGCCAAATATTGCTTAAAAACGGCTAGGAAATGAGCGAGTTTTTATATCAATGCGAGATCTCGTTTCTTGGTAATCGACGTAGCTAGCTTCCGCGTTACATGACAGCCGACACCGCGGTGGCTACACTTACTGAAATATTCAATCGGCGAAATCATCATTTCGGAAGAAGACCGGAAATTGTCGTTAATTCAACTCGGCTCGTAATTTGATTAGGGCCCTCTTTTTTCCGATCTTTACGTCACAATTTATGTGATTCCCGCGTAAAACTCTTCTCGTAATGGTTGCATGATGAGGCGGGCGTAACAACTCACCGATAATCGATCGCTAGTGACCTATATTAGATTGACTGACTTGAAGAAGAATGGAACAGGGCGAGGATGCATCGCCATGAGTGCATGGGAGTAGATGAGAACCGAGAAGATATATGTCTCCATTATGGATGAATTCGTA
>JZLH01S0333633.1:0-15151 GCA_001188425.1 Eucidaris tribuloides | reverse complement strand
GACATTTTTGCCTTTAATGCATGCTCACTCAAGCATGACTTGATGGATCAGTCGCATTTTCAAACAGAATTTAGTCAATGAGTGTAAGAACACCCCTGATAAATTGTTCTGCTCAAATTTGCTTCGTTAAAAAGTTATGGTGCTTTGAATAAGGGGGAACTTACTTTTTGTGTAGTGTTTAATAAGCTAAAACCTGATACCACATTCATTTTCAACAATTTTATAGAAATGGTGATTTTTTTCATTTTTCTATACAAATACAGTCAAAATTTTCTATAGCAGCCACCTGTCTATAAAGGCCACATTTTTGTTTCCATTGGGTGGCCAGTTGGCCACTAAAAACAGAATTCACTGTATTTATAACAAGTTCAAAATTTTGCATCTAAATACAGAGCTTTATGACTTGAAGATCTGATCTTGAATTGAACATGTTTTCCCTGAATGTTTTACAAAAAGTCAAATTAATAAAATGATTAAAATCAAATGATGCTGTTACAATAATTGGAGGTGTGTAGAGAAAGTAAAAAATAGATAATGAAAGAATATAAAATAGTCTGTTTTTTTTAGCACAAATAATTTAAACTGTACATGCCTCTTCCTGCATTTTTCACATCCAGTGTGAAGCACTACAAATACCGGTAATAAACAAAAATTAAACAATTATGCTGACAAAAATATTTCGGGTCATATTTTAATTATGCTACTTACTGCTTCTTGCAAATTTATTCAACTGTATTTAAAGCAACATGCTGAAACACATTTTGGTTTTAGGCTGACAGATTAATAATTCTGCCTTCTTTAAATATGACCATGCAACTTTACACAAACACATGCAGATCATCTTTTACAAACATTACTTTATACAGTACAACATCTTATACATATTGCACAACTTTTGTAGGAAAATAATATAACTGAGTTTAGATGAAATAAATTAAGTAGAAAGATCAATGAAGTTACTCATATAAATTATGAATACAAGTGCAATCATGGTTGATTTTTTCTTACCATACTTGCATCTTTCTATGTATTTGCTAATCCAATATCAGGCAGACTTGCTCATCCATTGCAGAAGATTAGTAAGTCAGAAGTGTTGGTTATTATTATTATTTCGTATGTCAACTACAACTTCAAAACTGGCAGTTAGTCAGGTAGGTCACTAGTTGGGGGTTGTCAATCTCTGTCAGTGGGCAAGGGGGAGTGTTGGTTATGGTTTCGTTTGTTGCCAAACTGGTGTTGACCAAAATATTGATTTCTTTAAGACATGTTCCATGCATTTTACCATAATCGTTTTATCACAACAAACATCAAAGGTTACCTAGTAGATATGGTAAATCACAGTCTTTTGTTTCCTTGAAAACCTTTTGAAAAGAGTTGTATTTTGCCTACTTTTTCAGAAGACATCGCAATTCATTTCAAACATAGCCCACAAAAATAAGTCCCAGAGCCACAGCATTTTTACTGGTTTATCACCTACATTTGATTCAAACATTTCAATATACATATAGAAACGTTTGTAAGTGTGCCTGTCAAGATTTACAAAATACAGACAATCGAGTGTTTTGTAGAGTAACTCATGAAATGTACATGTAGGTTGTTTTGTTTTTACCCCCCACTCCACCCCCACCCCCAAAGATTTTGACATACTTCAGACCTGATGCCCCCTTTTTTTGCTTGTCACATTGATTTGAACCATAGATGAGCATTCTTTTTGGACCTGATGACCTTCTTTTTTTATATTTTTGTTTATTTGTCACATCAATTGCAACACAGATCACTGTTCTTTCGGACCTGATGAACACCTCCCCCCCCCCTTTAAAACATACTGGATATGCCACTGGTTTTCGCTCTCCCTAAGATTAGACCCCGATTTTAAATCAGATTTCGGCATACTTGGGCTACAATATGAGTTGGCTCATGGCTTTGGATATATGAAGAAATATAACACAAGCACACAACAATGATGGTACAAATCATCTAGTACCAAAAGAAAACATACTCTGAAAGTCACGTCATTTGTGGTCAATTATGTTTCTTATTTGCATGATTCTACATAAAATTTGATGGCAAGAAATTTCACTGGAGGTGGCATACATAATGTGCAGGCTTGACACAGGTCCAATGATCAGGGGGTAATGTGTGACGTTGTGTGAGCGTTGTTCTACAGTGATACAAGACAATAAACCCCTCACCTTTACCTTTAATCAGTGCTACGTGAGGTAATATTCTATGTTGCCTCTGAGTTTCAATGCTTGCTGTCTTATTTTCAGTTTTGGTTGGAAAATATTCGTATATTTCCTTTGAAGAAACCTTAAATTCATACCATAATTGGCAAAGTTTCATTTCAATATTCCTCATGATGAACAAAAAAAATGAAAAAAAAAGGAAGCAAAGGTATATCTTCTGAAATCCAGCACCTCGAAAAAATAACCCTGTGGACTCTTTGTACTTTTAAACTGACGTGGCACAAAACCTCTTACATGTGAACGCATAAAGAATTCAACATCTTCATGTCTGAAATTGACAAAATCCCTCAAAATGTCTGCCATTCTATGTCATCAGCACTGGAGTGATTTCCTTGAAAATGGTTTCCATCATAAAACAGAAGAGAATTCATTTACGACGAAGTGAGATGGACATAAACAACAGTCAATTATTCTGAAATCACAGGATTTCCTGTCCCCCCTAAAGTCTGTCTGTCTCTCTGCATAAAACTCTACACAGCTTCCGTCATGATTTCCTCCAGTTTCTTGAGGCGCTGTCCCAGGGATTTCTGGTCATAGGCTGGACTGCTCCTGTGCAGTAGGTTGATGATGTTCCTGTACTCCAGCTCCTTAAACGCTGCTCCTTGCTCGACAATGCTGTTCAAAATATCCTGAAATTGTGAAGAGCAAGAGGTAGAGCACACTTGTTTCGCAATTATCAAAGAAACGCAATTATACCATATAAATTATTATTTTATTAGAATGGTTTAATTAAAAATGTTACCCTGAATGCTATAATACATTGTATTACATTGACATTGGTAAAAAGAAGTTTCTGAATAAACAATGAATATCTATGAGTAATCTTCATTTTTCTTATGTTATTGAATGCCTTGGTGTTTTGTGATATGGCATCTAATTACAAGAATGAGTATTGAGATCTATAAACCATGAATTGAGGGGAAAAGTGTAGCAAACTTGCATTTGACTCATAAGATGACCTCATTATAAAATACCTTTAAACCTTGCTGGCATGAGCACATTCTTTTCATTTTTTTACAGAAACTTGAAGAAGATAAAAATGATTCTGATGCTACAAAACCTAGGGGATCAATGCTTTGGACATGAGAGATGACTTTAAACAAAATTACCTAACCTTATCAGTCACATTAAGACATGCATCTCATGTAGAACCATTCAACTTTGTTTTGATGGCGAATCAGGATATACATATTTATTGACTAGCACTTCAATACACACTTGTATTTGACCCAGAATCAGGACTTTTAATGGGCCAATTTTTTTTCAAATTTACCACCCCAAATTATAGGATTACACATGTAAAGTATAATAGCCCCTCCCCCAGGAAATAAGAAACACACAATACAATTACATATCTGAATTCATCTCACGCAAGATAGGATGACTTTCTTTTACTCACATCAGTAGTCTTGTACATGAGTTCATAGTACTGCCTAGCATGGTCCAAATCTGTCTCTCTAGACATGGTGATGTTGGTTAGATTCTGCTGCAGTATGAAGATATTCCTACACCTGTAGCAACATTGAGTTAGTGAGTTAGAAGAGAAACAAGGTTAGAATTGGTTTGTTTTGGTATGTTACTTAATATTACATAAGATTTGAAATTATATATACAGTAATGGTATTTACCACCCCCCCCCAAAAAAAAAAACACCCCTTAGCACATTTACCCTCCAGTTCAATTACTCTCCTAGACAATTACCCCCTATGACAATTGGGTAATTATCAATGAAGGTTAAGTTTCGGGGTAGTTGCCCTCGGGGGATAATTGTTCTAGGGGAGTAGTTGTCCGGGGAGGGGGTAACTGTCCTAGGGCGAGTAGTTGTCCTAGATAGAACCCAACTGATCAATCAACCATTTCTTCAGATTATTGCCAGAAATGAACATTAATTAATATTATCTTCTTTGCTCTTAATCCAAACTAGGCAATTGATGTTAATGACTGTGTAATCATTTTCAAATCTGCAAATTGAGTCCGAAATGACCAACTTACATCTTCTTGATTCCATTATCATTGATTCTCTTGATGACTGTGAGCTGTTTATCAACAGATAGGACACTAGATGACCAAGGCCTTCAAACACATACCTGTTGATGTAAGAAAAAGAAAAGCAAAAACTAAATGTAACAAAGAAACAAACAAGCACAATTGAGTCATATTTATTTCAAATCTAAAGCAGAGCATTTCAGATCTAAACATGGAGTTACGGTTAAAATTTTTCATTAATGACATTATTTATTTATTTATTTATTTATTATTTATCTATCTATCTATCTATCTATCTATCTATCTAATTATTTATTTATTTATTTATTTATTTATTTATTTATTTATTTATTTATTTATTTATTATTTATCTATCTATCTAATTATTTATTTACTTACTTACTTACTTACTTACTTACTTACTAATTAATTAATTAATTAATTAATTAATTATTTATTCATTTATTCATTTATTCATTCATTCATTCATTCATTCATTCATTCTTTCATTCATTCAGTTAGTTAGTTAATTACTCAGTTAATTAGTAAGTTAGTTATATTCAATTAATAATTTTTATTTTTTTTGGGGGGGGGACAGGGGGCTTGTTCACTCAAACATTAACCTATTCACGACAAGTGAATATACGTGGGGTGAAATCTATATGAAATGTGTGCTGTAGCAAAATCAAACTATCTGCACTGGGTTAAAATATATTCATCATGGAATTTCTCTCCATATGGTTAATGACTTGTTATATGTTTACCTGATTACTAATACAAAATGAATATGTACACAACGATCACTGCCTTAAATTAGTCCTTTTCATTATGCTTTTATCTATTTTTTCCAGGGTTAAAGTTCGGATTAGAAAACCCATAATTGTAAGCATAGAGCAAAATCATCATGAAGTGGAGGCACACATAGAGTGACACAAACCTGACAGATTGTTTTTTTTTTGGGGGGGGGGGCCTGGGAGGGGGTAACTCACTTAAATTTGGCTGGATGGAGACTGGTGTGAAGTGCTTCCTCAAGACTGGTGAGGTCCTTGCTTAGCTTGATGACATTGGGATCAGGATCAACACTGTCTACACTGGTAAAGAAACTGGACTACAGTCAGAGAAGAGGGGAAAGAGAAAAGAAAGAGATTAGTCTGTCTTATAACCATTACTGGCATTCACATTGCGACTTAAAAAATACATCTCAAAATACCTTTGCCATGAAATCATTTCAGTCCCCTGCCCCATACCTCATAAGAAAGAAAATTTTTTAACCCATTGAAGACTAGACACAGGATATCTTGTTGCGAGGTCTATGGAAAATGCATGTAAAAGCAAAATCAAACTATCCTCAACAGGTTAATTGCAAATCAACAATCAGTCGCTAGTGCTATAAAGATTGGTAGAAATAAGAAATAAAATCTTTGCTAAAAAAACACTTCACCAACCTATGGGCATGTAGTACATGTAACGTTTTATGAACCATTGTGTATTTATCGAAATAATACGATTATTATACAGACTGCAGAGTGACCATGACTTATCTCTAAACATTTATTCTGATGCTTTTTCACTTTAGACAGTATCTTACCTGTTTGGACTGGCATGAGGAAGATAGAACCAGTGGAGTCGGACTCAAGTGTAGATCAAGGGAGCAGGTGTCGCCAAATCTGGAACTCGTGAGCAATGAATGAGGAATGGAGGCATGGCTCATGTAACGGAGGATTTCGCTACAAATAGAAACAGAATGAAAGAATTAAATAACAATCTGTCAGGAAAGATAAAAAGATTTAAGACATATTTACTGAAATATCTTTAGGTGCACATGAAGCAGGGAATCTCTCTGCAATGGCCTAAATATTAACATTATGTAAATACACTGGTATACAGAAGAAAACACACCTAGAAACTTTAGCAAGTAAAAACCTGGAAACTCAGTTTTAGTTGAACCATATTGACCGTAAGACTTTGATTTGAAATATTGCCTCCTACAGACAAAAATTCCTAGCAGAGAACATACACTAAACGGCAATTTTCTTTTTGCACATTTTTCAAATTTCAGGTAATTTCTGATCTTCAGATATCACAGACATGTCCTTCATAAATGCCTGAGGGCATGAGTGATGTTTTGCTGTGCTGCAGGATGGGTGCAAAAGAGATTCCCTAATAATAAATAATATATGTGATCCCTCAAAGACAAAAATCTTAATGCTTATTTTTATTCTCCATGCCTCATCTCATCAGTTACCAACAACTTTTTGTCAAAAAGCAATCTAGTTTTAGAAAGGTATGGAGTGTAACCTCCTTTCCTTCCTTCCTTCTTTCCTTCCTTCCCTCCCTCCTTCCTTCCTTCTTTCCTTCCTTCCCTCCTTCCTTTCTTCCTTCCTTCCTTTCATCCTTTCTTTCTTTCTTTCTTTGATTCATTTATATTCCTTTACTTATTCATTTATCTATTTATCAATGTTTTCGTTCAATTATATATTTATTTATTATTCATCCATTCAATCAATAATTTTTGCTGATTTATTTCCTCTATCTATTTACATGTTTTATTTATCTATTTATATATTTATTCACTCATTCATTCATTTTTTACTGCACTTTTGGTTTGTATGTTAAAATACGATTACACCTACCAGTGATGGGGTTCCAGGTACATTGAGCGTATTAAAACCTTGACTTGGAAGCATACCAGCAAAGTTCCTAACTCTCACGGCAAACCATTCCTAGATGAGGAAGGAACATGAATAAACAAAACAAAATAAAACCAATTGGACAATGGAAATGGTACAGTATGCCATAAAATAAGCTGTGCACACAAACTACAATGATAATGTGAGGCATACTTCATCATTGTCTCCCTAACCGTCCACGCAGCTTATTCTAAGGCACAACAAAATCATCCAGCGTGGAGCAAATTGAAAAGGCTGAAATGAGGATGGTCAGAGGGATGTGCAGGGCATCATTGTGTGAGAGAAGGAGAAGTGAAGACCTCCTGCAGTCAATGGGCCTGGTAAGGATAGGGCAGGTGATGAGGAAGAGCAGGCTGAGATGGTATGGACATGTGGCTAGGAGAGCAGAGACCCACTGGCTCCAGATAATATTGAATTTCCCAGTTGCTGGGAGGATTCCGAGTGGGAGACCCCGCAAGACATGAGAGGAAACAATCAAAGAAGACAGAAAAGCACCCAACATTACCCACATTGACCCAAATGACAGGACAGCATGAAAGAGAACCATCAAGGAAATGTACTGTCCGACCCCACAGAGTGGGAAAAATGGACTCTAAACGATGATGACGATGATGCTGTTACGTGAGAATATCTTGGTGTTCGGAGGACAGATGGAGTTGAAAAAGTAGCACATTTGAGAAACGACATAACCTCAGTAAAATGGTCTTAAGATCCAAATGTCTTACTCAAAATCAATGATAATTGATAATAATGTAATCATTGAAACGAAAACCAATGACATTTTGCCAATGATTTTCAAGAAATTAACCATCGCAAGTGCTGCAATCATTCTGGGCCACCCTGTATGTAAATAAATAACTACTGACAGTATTACAAAGAATATGACTTCCAATAATATCCTTCATATGGCACAGGAAACACGGAGGGATCACCAAGCCCATAGTTTGGTGATGGAGCATTATAATACCCCAGCATGCTTCTAACCCATGCAGTAGAAATACTCACAAGGCTTTCATGTAAGTTGGCCAGTAGTCTTAGGGATCCCAGATCTGTAAGCACCTCATGGTTCTGTAACAACTTGTCTCCTAAGTTAGTGACAAGTAACTCCGATTCCTGGAAACAAAGACAAGCACATATCAATATTTACAGTTCTTTCCTAGCAGTCTACAATATACTGTCCTGGCATTGAGTAACCTAACTCATCAATGATGATGAGTGAATTGGGGTAATTAGATTTTAATTTTGTGTAGGAATCAGACAATAAAGACATGTCAGTCCCTTCTTGCTGAGGATTTTAGATGGTGCCCAAACAGCCTCAGATTTGGGTACATCTATACACTTGCCAATTATGCTAGTTTTCTCACTTTTGTTAATGCAATCATTTTTATATTTCATGCTTTGATTCATACTCCTCATCTTTGCAGCACAATATTTGTCACAGAAACAATGACTAATGGTTAAACCAAAACTTGACTCTCACTTGTATCTGAATATTCATGCATGGTTGAAACTAAAACATCCATAGCTATTCTCCCAAACCACCATGTCATGTCTTGTGACATATGTTCAAAATCCATCTAATATGTACTGTCCATTCTCATGCATTGTTTTAACCTACTTCTGACAACTTAAGTCCTACAAAGCCCAGTATACTTTGAAGTAGACCCAATTTTTTAATGGATTATGCGAATACATTCCTTACTACAAAAATGACAGAAAAATGAATACAGGTCATCAAATGATTAGTAAACTTTCAAAAAGGAACTTCATTGACAATGAGTTTAACCACTATCATCTACCACTACTACTACTACTACCACTACTACTACCATGACTACTACTACTACTACTACTACTACTACTACTACTACTACTACTACTACTACTACTACTACTACTACTACTACTACTACTACTACTACTACTACTACTACCACAACTACTACAACTACTACTACTACTATAACTACCACTACTATGACTATTATTACTATGACTACTACTACTACTTTTACTACTACTACTATGTTTACTACTACTACTACTACCACCTCGACTACTACTACTACTTCTACTACTACAACAACTACTACTACCACTACAACTACCACTACAATGACTATTACTACCATGACTACTACTACTTTTACTACTACTACTACTACTACTACTACTACTACTACTACTACTACTACTACTACTACTACTACCACCACTACTACTACTACTACTGCATCTACTGCTACTAAGACTATGTCTTGAATGTGGATGACCCCACCCACCTTCTCATTCCTCTCCCTGATATCTTCGATGGTCTCCGGCACCGCATCCACCGAGTCCCTGTCGGCCTTACGCTGCTCCTGCAGGTTGATCCAGTTGGGCAGGAAGCGGAGGCACTGATTGATGCCCGTATCCTTGACCCAGCTAGCACTGAAGATCCGCTTGTCCTCAGCCTCGGGTTGAACCAAGCCTGTTAGACCAGCAAGGACAAAAAATTAGAACATTCAGAGACAATATGGCATACATCTTTCTTTTTTAAGGGAGGGGGGACTGTGTCCTTTAGCCAGCTGGCACAGGTTGAACCACACTTGTCAGATCAGCAAGGACAAAAAAATGCAACATTCAGAGACAATATGGCATACATCTTTCTTTTTTATAGGCAGAGTGGGGTGAGGTGAAGGGGGAGGGGAATCTGTGTCCTTAACACAGCTGGCACTAAAGATACTTTTGTCTCCTGCCTCAGGTTGAACTAAACCTGTTAGATCAGTGAGGACAAAACAATAACAAGATTTAGAGACAACATGGTGTACATCTTTTTTTAAGGGCAGGGTGGGGTGGGGAGGGTGGGGTGGGGGGGAATCTGTGTCCTTAACCCAGCTAGCACTGAAGATCCTCTGGTCCTCCACCTCGGGTTGAACCAAACATGTCAGATCAGCAAGCATAACACAATTAGGAGATTCAGAGAAAATATGGCATACATCTTTCTTTTTGACAGGCAGGAAGGGGTGGGATTGAGGGAGGGGGACTGTGTCCTTTACCCAGTTGGCACAGGTTGAACCAAACCTATTAGATCAGCGAGGACAAAACAGATACGAGATTCAGAGACAATATGGTGTACATCTTTCTTTTTATGGGCGGGTGGGTGGAGTTTGGGAGGGGGTGGGGAATCTGTATCTTTAACCCAGCTGGCAATAAAGATCCGCTTGTCCTCAGCCTCGGGTTGAACCAAACCTGTCAGATCAGCGAGGATAAAAATTAAAACATTCAGAGACAATAATCATTTTGTTTCCTGGTAAGTGAAGCACATGACAGTTCTTCATAAAAGAGAATTTACATACATAAAATTACTACAAAAATTATTTTTTGGCTTGTTTGCCATAAATTTCTGCAAAAGTTTTCCCCTTTACGGAATAATGCGTAAATTTCTTGAAAAACAGCATCACTGTTCTTTAACTGTCCCTTTAAGATTTCCAAGCCCAATCACCTCTGTACGTGGCATAGCAGGTCTCCTTGTAGTCCTGCAGGATATTGCACAGCATGTTGAGGAACTGGTCGGCGTAGGACGGCAGGTCAGTGGTCAGCTGTCGGAGGGAGGTCACCGCCTTGTCCATGGTCACCATGGCTTGCAGGAGGGGGCAGTGGGCATTGAGGGTCTTCTGGGTCTGGGCGTCAACCAGCGACTTTAACGATTCACTTCCTGTAGGTGAGGAACATAATGAGAAAATTATCATTAATTTGATAATACAGAGATGAACAGCAAACCTGCTTGGCATCATAAATTTTCTCTGCAAACCTTTCATTTCATTAATATAATCGTTCCTACCTGGGCTTATAGAATATTAATGAGCTCAGATGTAAGGACTGATTCTCGGGTATTTATAACCAAGAAAACCATGGCATTGCTGTTACCCAGCATAGCCTGGTGACCATGCCACTGACCGGATACCATACAGTTCAAGTTAAGTCCTGTTGGATCACTTTTTTTTCTGAGTCATTTGAAATTAATTTGATAATACAGATATGAACAGCAAAACCTGTTCAGCGTTGTAAATTCTCTCTGCAAATCTTTCATTCAATTATAATGAGAGAACATTTTCAGATGCAATCAATTCAACAGCAATGCATATTTTATGTCAGGATTGCTACCTTTAATTTTAAGTTTTTGTATTAATTGCAGACCAGCACAACCCTATAACCATGTTCTGTTCCCTGATTTACACAGAAAATAACAGCCTCTTATACATTTGTAGTGCATGCAGCTGGACAGCACATACATGTATAACTGATTTATGTTGTGACTGTACAAAGCAATGTTTATAATATGATGTCAGTATTGATACATGGGTGCTTAATTCAGTGCTTCATTATTAATTGCAACTGAATCGTTAGGTAGCACACAAGATGAAAATTCCTCTGAAATCTGTCAATTATGATTTTAATAAAACTAAACAGTTTCAAAGGGTTTATAACAAAACCCAAATGGTTGATACTTAAGTGACCAGGATCATAAGATATATATATAAAATAATCACTCAAAAGAGATTATTTTTCTAGTTGTTAAAGATTATAATATCACACCACTATCCACAGTCAAACAATGAAAAATTTATACAATTACTCAATACTACATCAACTCTTTGTTTCATTCTACAAAGTGCATGCTTGCAGTTGTGCTTCGTTCACTAATCTGCAAAGTAATACACATGTTATCAACAATACATTTTTATTATAGGGAAACAATATAATTGGAAGCAGTCTTCATTTACTATTCTAAAATTTTGTCAAGCACACTGTTCAAAGTTTCTGCTCTGAAAATTTTGATGTCAAATGTTTACTTGTTTTCAAACAATTACCATCAGTACTTTCTATAGGAGGCAAATCTGTTATGTAGTTTCATAGGTTTCTATCATGATTGCACTTTAATTCAAAATGGCTTATATGTCAAGACAAATTCTTTTAGACTTGATATAACTATACACACTGGTTAGTGTATACATCTATTTTTAAACTCAATTGGTTCTTGGAGCATTTCATGAGCTTCCCAATCATGACGTTTCCATTTAAAGCATAACGAAGGACAGAGGGTAGCATTGACTAGCTTCCTAGTATCTTCAAACAGGATTTTGAAAAATGAATTAATGTGGCACGGGAGGAGAGGAGGTACTGCATAGAATATGAAGACAGAAAATAAAAGATAACAGCTAACCTTTTGTGGCTGCTTGCAGATCTTCATCGATGTCTGATAGCAGATACCCAAGGAAGATGTCTTTAACAAAGTCACTCACAAAATGATGTAATGTACAGTGATTCCTGATATGGACAAAAAAAAGACATTTCAATGTCAGATTCTATTTCAACTCTTAACGTGCCATGAAATAACAGCTCTATGGGCATTGTATGCATTGTGTAGTGCATTTTTGTGACTTCGGCATGTGAAGATTTAATCTTACATCATATTCACAATTCAGCTTATTATTCCCACACAAAAATTACTTGACATGAATAATATTGCTTTATTTGTATTCAATTATGAAATTACTTGTGTTGAACATATTAATTCTAATCATCGTGATTTGAGGAGATCGCATCCCCATGAAAATTCAAGATATACACATTGATAATTACGTGCAATAAAATAATTAAATAAATTTGCCTTTTGGTCTTGTTCAAATATCAAATATTGTGAAGAAATTTGGACTACATGGATCTCTGCGATTGGCATTGTTCAAACTTATGCATTTTTAATATCAAATATTTGTGATTAAAATAAAGCCATGATAAAGCAAAATTGAATGATTCTTAGCTTTCAGCTGAAATTTTTTTTTCACATAAAATGTGAAATTATTGGTTATTGGTTTCTACAACTACTACAACAGCGACAATGACGATGACGGTGATTTCTACAACCCAAGTCATGCCTCTCACCCATTTGTAACATTCATGGAGGTCTCAATATCCTTGATGAATCTGTTGAGTGGTTTGAAGATGATGGTGATATTTTTGATGTTTGGTTTGCAGACCATTTGTGTTTCCTCACTCTCATCTTCAGCCAACACCTTGCCGTCCTGTAGATCCATAATCAAATACAAATTAAAGAATTTAATAATTTCACGAAAGTTGGACATAACAATAACACATAAACTGGAGTACTGGGAATTTTGCAAAATTGAATTTCATATGAAGTTCCTTTTATTTAACTAATAAAGTGAGCCTTATTTATCCCTCGAATGTTATTTACATTCATAATATCATTTTGAAAGTTGTGGACTTTTTGACGTAGCCAAATGTCAACAAGTAATGGACCCACATATAGATTTCTGTGTTAGTATATGATTTGTGTATAGGTTTTGTCAAAAGCAAAGTATTCTGTTATTTTTATTTTCAATTACTCTCTTCTGCACTAGAGTGCCATTTTCAGAATACCATCTGTTCATAATTAGTTGGAAAACAGTTGATATTACAATTGTGTTGTTCTGCAAGTACTCTATTTCTATACCATATGATTATTGTTTTCACTTTTATCAATGGAATTAAGCAACTGTAATATTTCTTCTCATTAACTCTGGTGCCAGACAAAAAAAGCACAGGAATAACAGTTGTGTAGTGTTTCTTCCTATGTGCTTCCCATATCTCTATATAATTAAAAAAAAAAATGTTTTTCCTTCGTAACTCACTGTGAGAAACCATTTAAAGTTTGTCTCATATGATCTTGTTCATGTTTCATGGTTGGCTAATAGCTCAACAATATATCTAACAGATGAAGAATCAAACAGCAAAAACTGGATTTTATACCAGTAATCAAATATACAGCAGCAATTGGATAAAAAAAATATGGCTGAATTTTAATTTAAATACATATACATGTAGCAAACAAACAGCAAATGCAGTGCATGGAAGTAATAACTATGTTATATCACTGAAGATAATTAATACCCTTGCCCCATGAGCACAGCCTTATGTGAGGAATTATCCCCATATATGCTGTCACCATGGTTATGCAATTTCTGACACATTGGAGAAATGAGTCTTGTACATCTTCATTACAAGAAAAATGTGTGTGCCAAATCTCATGAGCATTGGAAAAACGTTACGGAAGTAGTTCGATCTGCAAGATTTTTTTCCCCTGATTTAGTGCCATAATATGCCATTACCATGGCAACTCAGTTTCCAACACATTCAAAACATGTGTCTTGCACCAATGTGTGTGCCAATTCTCATGATCATTGGTAAAAAACTGAGGAAGTAGTTTGATCTGCAAGATTTTTTCCTGATTTAAAGCCAGGCATAACATACCATTACCATGGCAATGTCGTTTGTAATACATTTGAAAAATGTGTGTTGCCTATCTTTACCAAGACCAATGTATGTACCAAATGTCATGAACATTCGTCACAAACTGAAGAAGTAGGTCGATCCGCAAGATTTGCAACGGACAGACCAACAGATCAACAGACCACCCGCCTGCCCAACTGTACCCTGATTCCTATGCACCTTTCAAAACTTTGTTTGGGGGGGGGGAGGAGGGGAGGGGGAGGGGAGGGGAGGGGGAGGGGAGGGGGAGGGGAGGAGGGGGTATACAAAGGGAAGAATGGGACAGCAGACTTACAGAGCCATAGTATTCCTGCTTCTGTTCTCGCATGTAATTGGTCATGCTGATGGCGTGGGAGGACTGGTCAAAGCGGAACAGAGGCACCTTCCGTTGCCGGACCTGCTTGCGTCGAGCGAAGTAGGTGTTCAAATCACTATTAAGATGGATACAAACAGACAATAAATTTTAGTGAACTTCTATGGCTTTACACACTGGCAAAAGAGCAGTGGTAACACCACATTTAGTACCACCCACCAAGTAAAATATACCTTTCTCTGAAAATTCAAATGTAACACAGATATTATTCTTTCTTTAACATATTTAATAACTTCAACGTTTCTTCATTTGAAACAAAGATAATTTGAAGTCTTTTCACCGATGCTAAAATTTGGAATTAAGTGGTATAAAATCATTGTCTTCTTGGTGCTGTCATTAGCCCATGGGGTTCATACAAAGGTGAGCCCATTAAGCATGATGCATGATCAGATTTCATGCAAACTGACATAATCCATCTGGTCTCGTCATACCTACATGGATGTAAGCTTTGGTGAATTCATGGTTCATAACCATAAACATTACAAAATCAACATAAATATACTTCTGCACTTCTGAATCAACAAACATGTTTGCTTATCATGCTT
>JZLH01S0333622.1:112332-127585 GCA_001188425.1 Eucidaris tribuloides | reverse complement strand
TACACACATACAGACATAAACACACACAGACACACATACAAACACACACACATTCGTGAACACAAACGCACACCACAAACATACGTAGGCCTACACACCAACTCTGCCAACATACATAATTGGAATTACATGACGGGAAATGACTTTAAAGACACGATATAACATTGTGGAAGCCCCATTTAAAAAAAAAAAATTGTCAAACTTTGCCATCAGACATATCTGACAGTGTTTGAATGGGCATGTAAACACCCTAGAACACAAAAGGGTAGACAGTTATGCTGTCACCAGTAAAACATGTACAGACAAAACTCGGCGCTTGAATTTATTCTCAGCTGAGGAAAATTCTGCCACACAACACTCTATGGGGGAGAACAGGAATGGTCGCTCAATGATTTTCATTTTTTAAAAGCACGTTTTGAAGATCGGTTTGAACCACATATTTTTAAGGGGTTCATTTTAAAACCGTATCAGAGACACTGGTAGCATGAGGAATCATGAAGCTCAGATTTTTTTTTAAACTGTAAACAATGTTATACGATGCCTTTAACACGACACGTTGAATTGAAATAATTAGCAATGTCATGGATATTAAATTTATCCCATTTAATTCAACCCTTTTTAAACTGATGAAATTTGTTTTGTTTGATTTGACTCTATTTCTGTATTTATTCACCTGTAAAGTGTAGTTTCTTTGGTAAGGACATTTTGGAGTTTCGTTCTTGTCATGTACTGCTGGACTCTGGCAACTCATCCATTGATCACCACACTTAACACAATGAATTGTCAAGTATGACTTTGGTCATCTATACGTCATCTATACGCCCGTTCTATCATATTTAACAATATGGTATTTTGATACTTAAGGTGGCAGCTGTATAAAAAGCTTTTTGCTTTTCTTGCTGTCTCCTCTATTTTATGTTTTTATACTTTGTACGTTGTATACATGTATTTTTTAAAATCAATGATGGAAATAAATGAAATGAAATGAAATGAAAATTTACACAGTGACGTTAACGTGCACGGGCCTTTCCGTTAGTTCCAAAATTTTCCGATCAGCCGTTAGCCGAAGGTCGCGCGCACTTTAGCCGTTTAACCAATCAGTGTGCTCCGCTGGTCATGCGAACCGTGATCCGCAATTTGAGCAAAATTTAAACTAGCGGAAAGAACAATATTCTGGTATCATATCGTTATTAGTTTTTCTCATAAAGCAAAACATTCGTGACGTATGGATATCAAACTTTCAACACACCATTTGTAAGTACTAAACTACCGTTTGGTATTGATAATGAAGGGAAGTGATGGACTTTCAAATCCTGGAATCAATCTTTAAAGTATAACAAACAATATTCAAGAGGTCTACGTCAAAAATTGGTTGCGAACACCTCCAAATCCAAGATGGTGTCCAAAAATGGCCACTATTTTGATAAAATTTCATCTTTTTTTCAATACCATTTGTTTGAAACATCTTTGTAGGAAATTAAATTTCCTACAATTTGATACCACACTTAATAGGTTTCAGGGTAACTTTTATGGTGATTTTTGGTCAAAAAACTTGTTTTTTTACATTTGTTCTCAAAAATCGAAAATATAAAAAATGCATATTTTACAATAAATCAAGAAGTCAGCTACAAATTGATGCCATATTTTTCCAGAATTTGTCCAAATATATGAACAACATGTTGTAAAAATTGGAAGTTGATTCCTGTTTTTGATCAAAAGTTATAAAGTCACAAACCTGACAACGTAGTAGTTACTATGGGAGCATTTTTGCCAGTACATTATGTACACTGTATTTCCATAGACTACACGTGTTAAGGCTGGGTATATTGCGTCCTTGTATTGTCGTAAAATCAAGTGATGAGAACCATTAATTGTTTAACATGAATTTGAAGTTTTATAATATCTTGTTTTCATGGTAACTGTATCTATCATGTAGTTAACTGTTGCCATGGCCAACCAAATGAAATATTCAATAGGAGCCATAGGCCTATCAGGATTTTAAAGGGATGTTTCATCCGCGGCCAAATCATGTCTCACTAGCCAAACCACAAGCGAGAAGCCAATAGTGTGTGTGTGGGGGGGGGGAGGGGGAGGGGAGGAGTTCGACGGGATTTTTGTTACGGCTAAAAACATGTCCATTCACAGCAAATTGCATTAGCAACCCCCTCCCCCCAAAAAAAAAAAAAGATAATAATAATAATAAATAAATAAATAAATGAAAAATAAAAATAAAAAAATCCTGATCAAATCATATCCGCTCGCAGCCAACATTTTCAAAATTTCGCCGTTCTCATATTCGAAACCATAGGCCTATATTCCATCTGTAACGACTAATAGGGGTTGAAGACACCCCACTTTAAAAAGAGAGGGGGGGGGTGTTTCCAAAAAAAAAGGGTATGGGGGTAGTGATGTTTAAAGGCTGTGCTTTTTATTTGCACGCCAAACCGTTTTCGCTCTATATTTGTCTGATCCAACTACACAAAGTTACATGAAATACACTGTTAAAAATTTGGGATTAATATAAACGATACGAGTAAATCATTTGAAATTTCGACGATGTTCAAGTTGTACCGTATTTCGTAATGATATTCTAGGTTTCATCATAAAAAAACTATACCCTGCCAGTACCATAACAAATGACTCCAGATGTGTAAGTGAGATTAAAAGGAGAATTGCACGAGCTAAATCAAACTTTTCAAAGTTGGAGAAAACCTTAAAGGCTGTGTCACACTGCGCCGTCTAACGATTCCGTCTGCCTCCGTTTAAAATATTTACCTCAGACGGTGTCAGACGGTGGCAAATGGCATACAATAGAATGGAACAGAACGGAAAAGCACCGTCTGTCAACGTCTAGATACGTTTGTAATCCAGTTGGAAAACGGATTAGAAAGTCCAATAAACGTTTAATAAACGTACGCGTTCGTTTTTTCAGACGGAATCGTTAGACGGCACAGTGTGACTTAGCCTTAAAGCTACTGTCACACTGCACCGTCTAACGATTCCGTCTGAAAAACGAACGCGTGCGTTTATTAAACGTTTATTGGACTTTTTAATTCGTTTTTCAACTGGATTACAAATCTATCTAGACGTTGACAGACGGTGCTTTTTCGTTCTGTTCTATTCTATCATATTCCATTTGCCACCATCTAAGGTAAATAGTTTAGACGGAGGCAGACGGAATCGTTAGACGGCGCAGTGTGACAGTAGCTTTAGAATCAGGAAGCTAAACAAAGAAAGGGGACTCAGTTATGAGTACTTGATTGTTACATCTTCTGTGCTGATGCATGCAAGTGAAGCATGTTCAATAACATCAGACACGTGAAAGCGTTTTGGGGAGTTGTGAAATGTGGTTCGTAAGACGTGAATGTTGAAGATTCCATTGACGGACAGAGTAAAGAGGTTCTAAGAAGAGCTGGAGTAGAGAGAAAGTTGATTGTGGAGGTAAGAACAAGAAAAGACGGTCTGGAAAATCTAGCGAAAGAAGGGCACAGGAAGGAAACTGATAAATTAAATTGGATGACCAGTCTGAATGCATGGATTGCAGAGAGAGGTGCCGGGTAGCGGGACAGAGATTTCTCGCACACCATGATCGCCCACGTTTCTGCATACGTCACAGTAAGAGAAGGGGAGAGAGAATCTAGGTTTTAGAAAGTCAGACACTGGATCCGGGGGGGGGGGCACTTAGTATAATTGTGTGATACCTATGTGCGGTTGAGACCCCCATTTTCAGCCCAAATTTCCGTTCCAGAACATCACAATTTCAGAAATCACGGATTTTTTTTTTGCTTTTTTTCAGTTCCAGAGACCCCCAAATTTGCCGTTTCGCGCCGCGGCCGGGCCAGAGCATTGCCCTTTCAGCATGGCGCGCCGTTGGTGCGCCGGAACTTCGCCCCAGTGCAGTTCCGGAGCACAGCATTTTTAAGTTTCTGAAGCCTTAGCTCCAGTTCCGGAGACCCCCATTTTTCGCTCAAGCCAGTTCCAGAGCCCTCGATTTTCGATTTCGGTGCGGCACATAGGAATCACATTGTAAGTCGAGTGCCCCCCCCCTCCGGGACTGGATCACAGCTTTCAACAACTGATTTTGAATTTTATAGGGTCCAACTGAGGCAAAGACAGCTTAGCAATTGTTCAACTGTACTAGTGTAACCTTTTGATCGACCAGCTATACAGCGGGAATTCAGTTTTCACTACGTAATACACAAATTTATAGGTCTGGCAGTCAGACTACTTGAACGGCTGTGCAAAATTCCAATTCAATGAGTTCCAATTGCCTGCCTGAATAATTGATAGGTAGCTGACAAGAAAATAATAGTGACTTTAAAGCATAGATTATAACCTTGCACATGATAAGAACCATTACTTAAGTTGGAAAAAGCTACTATATATGTGACTGAAGTCCATCTGAATGAAGCACTTATGAATCACTTAATACACCCTCACACGTCATCTTTAAACTTGACCATTAAAGAAATAAGATCCACAAAGTTACATCCAGGCCCAAATACTGGCTACAGAGCCATTACTGGAATCTTTTAACCAACTAGAGTAGATGATCTCTATAATATGCTACTCTGTATTGCTCCTCCACAAATCAGAACAGAGGTCCTTTACAGTAAGGAAAAGGTAAAGCAAGAGACTGACACACTTCATCCACTAGCAAGAAGGAGGGGAGAAGAGGCTCAAGTGCAAGAGAAAATTCTTCTAGGCCTACTTCCACTCAAAATGACAGCCATCATCACCAAATAATGTCTATGGGACCAACCACCTTGATAATGCATAATACAAATCCGCCCTCCGTCTCAAGGAATCTGTCCCACCAGGGCTCCAGGAAGACAGAGCCTTTCTGGTTTTGTCTCAACCGCCTGAGATGGGAGACTAGATATTGTGGGGTCTTCATGCAAAAATGAGGACATGAGGACGGACCAAAATGGGAATTCTTGTGTACTTATTACCTTTATAGCTTTTAGCATTGATGGTGTTTTTGCAAAGAACATAAAATATTGCACAAATTAGATACTAACTGCTGCTTTTCTTTTTCAAGAAAACAAGAGTACTTCTACAAAATACCTCTAAAGCAGAATTCAGTAAATGATCTGTGCCATCGGGCTTGAACATTATGCCACATCCTTGATCCATGAAACTTTATGTAGTATATGTTCATGGTAGTAAAAACACAGATAGCCGTACCTACAGTAAGGTTGAATTGCATAGTGTGACATTCTTGTTGAGAAAGATATATTGCAAATTTTTGCCATGAGAAAAAAGGAAAAAAATCTTTGTTGCTCTGGCAACATTCTCCCACGTACAACATGACAATATTATTAAAATTTGGAATTTACATGTACTATGTAAATTCACCATCATTATCTAACATCATGATGTAGCTAATTGGTTGAATGTTGTTCAAACCATTAGTAGAGGTCAGCATTTCTTCCTCTCCGTGTTTTCAGGTGTGATACATTAAATGCATTCACATTCGATGTTAAAGCCCAAGTTTAGTTTTGGGAATTTTTTTGTTTATAGTGAACGCTTGATGCCCAAAGTCATAACCCTAGCAATAAAGACTCTGAATGTCTTTAGTTTTTTTTAATGAAGTTAACACGAAAACTGGGGGGGGGGGGACCCCGTAGATTTGTCGGCTATATTTTACATTATAGCATCGCAAAGGGTAAGATAAGCGCTGTTGAAGGTTATATGAGTTATACCTCATCTGAAAAGAGCAGAGTCTGCCCTTTATTGAAAACAGCCAGAAGGACAATTTTCTTCTATTTCGGTCACCTCACACCCAAAGTTCTTGTAGAAGAGGGCGACACCAGCAGTGTTTCCATTGCGTTCCTCTCTGCTAATCACATGAATCGACTTCACATCCTCATTTTTGCACGAGGACCCACACACGTCGCAGTCGTCTTATCTTGGCGGTGAGGACATAACACGGGAAGGTCATGTATCACTGCGAGCCTCAGTGTAGCATATATTCTTTGAGATGATAAGAACGATTTGCATTATTGCATTCTCAAGGTGATACCCATGGCATGGATATTCGTTTGGTAGGAGATATGTAATTTGAGTGGAAGTGAAAGACAACCTTTAGAGTTGAAGTCTGCTTCTCTCACACTGGTTCTTGCTGGAAGAGTGGATGAAGTTGGTTTAGTCTGTTGGCTTTAGCTGTTTCCTTTTATAAAGGACTACTCTTCTGATTGTTGAGGACGCAATTCATGCATAGCAGATATAGAGATATCTCTCTGTTTGGTTATGGCATCAGTAGTTTGTTATTTGTATTATTTTATTCAGACTGATAAAAGCTAGGGTTGCTCGGAAAAGGTCACCATGACCTCATTACTTGCTCCCAACTGCCAGACATCAAACAATATACACATTAATGAAATACATTTAAAACAAATTTGATATAAATGATGTGTATGAATTACAATTAAAGTTAATTAACTGTATATAACGGTATAAATTACAGACTTAACAATAACTTAAAATTGAGGAGCAAGTATAAGCCATATTTTTAAATCAAAACTTATGTACAATCTGTTAAATCGGAAATATTGGTAGATTTATATAAATTCTTTAGTTATGAATCTTGCAGAATCAATTTTCAGTGCAGTTTTGAGCGCTTAATGAAGAGCACTCTGTACTAACCGCTGTGGTAGCATTATTCCATTCATTGGTTGTTCTAACATAAATTTTTTTTGTTGTAATAATCGGTTCTTGCAAAAGGTAAACACATTTTCGTATCATGATCGTTCTTCCATTACTAATTTGCCGCAAACTATCTTTCAATTTGACCCATTTTCGAAATTGTTTACTTATTTTTGTAGAACAATAACTATCTATAATATTTGCGTCCGCTTTTCCAGAGAACAAAAATCCGATCCTTTGCAATAACATCATCGAGCTAAGTTTGGCCAATCTTTATATCATCTCTTACATATTCTTATTTGTATCGTTCAATTAATTTATTTGTGTACTTCTGTAAAGGGTCCAAGCCACACTACAAAAGCTCAAACGTGAACGTTGTACAAGCGACTCTATAAAATCTTTAATATTGAGGCGTTACATTTTTGAAAAAGTCCTCCTGTATCATAGCACTATATATCTTTGTGGCATTTGTGATCAATTTTCATTACAATGATCATTCCAGTTTCAAATGTCATTTATATAACAATTCCTAGATACTTTGTCAGTATCGTATTACCTGTAGATGTTTGTCCCTTTAATACATATTTCACAAATTGTCGTAGCCGATGCTTACGTACATTTTCATAATTTTGCATTTCGAACATTAAAATCCAATAACCATTTGTCTGACGATTTACTAGAGTGTGTCAAATCTTTCTGCAAATTTACGCATCATCTTTGAGTTATTTTTCGAATGAAACCAACATCAGCCATAAATCCGTATTGTGGATACATCACGTGATATGTCGCTTTCATAAACATCAGGAAAAGAACCTGGACGCCAAATGGTCCCATGTGGCACTTCTACCCGACTTAAACGTGGTCCAAGCGGAGTATTCTCATTACAAAATACACTCTTTGTTTCATGTTTCGAGAACGACAGTATCCAATTTCCAATTAGACATGCTTCTATATACGCAACATTTGTAACTTCGAGTCGCTAAAGACTGTGCGGAACACTTGGTCAAACGCACGAGCAATCTAAAAAAGCTAATGAACATCGCACCTGAATCAAGGATACTACTCAGTCATGAATAGCTTATGAGTTGTTGCGTTTCACAGGAGGCGTTTTCACGAAAGCCGTGCTGTTATCACAAAAGAATGTTGTCATTGATCGTTGAAATTGTTAAGAGGTGTTTGCGTACAATACGTTCAAGGATTGTACGTCAATGATGTTAACTGAATGGGATCGATAATTATGGGGTCATTCCCTATCCTTTCTTGAAACTGCATGTAAACAATATCTGCAAGCCTATATGACTGGCATCGAAGTTTAGCGTGCATTTTTCATAAGCCCACGCCTGATATCTCATACTTAAATGCTAACAAGGTCAGAATATTTATAAATGCTTATCTTCACATACATTCAGAGATTCCGTCATCTAACAATGGATTTTTCTAAGTTTAAGAAAATGTGCTTCTTTTATTGAGTAAGGGTATGTAGCTTGAAATATCAGCCATAGCTTATCTTGTCAGGTACCCACAGGTACATGATTAATCTATCATCCACAGGCAATTAGAATAACACTTAAATGAGTTAAATCATTGCTCTTGTGTTAAGCACATCAGGATGTATCCTGTAGAGTTTTTTTCTTTCAAATTGAATTACAGCCGAGTAATATTAATTTTAATTGTGTATGGTTTGTTCATTATCATAAATAATGGGAGAGCCAACATCTATTATGAGCCTAATATATTGTTGGCCCATCGATTTGCATCACCCGAAATAAGCCTTATGGTCTAAATAAATAGGCTGAATTTGGTTTTTAATGATACAAAGATTCTCATGAATTTCTCCTCTTTCACACAAGCCTTGTCTGAAAAGTCTGGTTTCGCGTAGAAGCACTGATGAATTCAAACAGAATGTATGACGTAACGGCGCTCTCTGAATTTGAATTTAGCATTTAATGAAAACTGAATACTGCTGACAAAAGCTACAAGTGCAAAACTCACAACTCGTACATTTGGACGATTAGGCCTTTGCCCTCGGTTGGACTCCATAAATTCAATATTCAGTGGTTGAAAGCTATGCATCCACTGCGCTTAAAATCTATTGTACCGTTTCAAATTACAACTGTAAACAATGACCCAAATCAAATGATTTACTTTTTTTTTTAAACTTTAACATCATAATCGCAAATATTGAATACTGTATCATGTACTTCTTTGATTGGATAAATGTCCAAGCAAAAACGGTTTGGTATGCAATAAAAGGACACAGCTTGACCTTTACACATTGCATATCCCTCATATATACACGAAGCTCCATAAAGCAGAGTTTCATATGTGGTTGCGCAGGAAAATTACGTCTAAATTATGGCTATAGGTTACCGTGCCAACATGGATACTTTCAATTAAACCCCCTATATTTTAACCCTTGTAGTCGTTTCAGATTTGGAAATGCCATGATTCAGGGATAAAATCAGCACGATTTAAAATGTTTGGCTGTCTGATGGACATATTTAGCCGTGAAAAATCCTGTCGACCTCCCCGCTCCGCTCACCGGGTCAGACAACTCGACCCATGGAATAATTCGACCTGGATAACCCGGTCCTCTACCCTGGATAAACTCGCCGGTGCGCCGGCGTGGATCAAGGGGCAATCTGAAAAATCGGATAACTCGTCCATACATTATTTTGTTATGATTTTAAGGCTTTTAAAAGATGAATTTATCACAAGTGAAAAGTTTCATCTTTCAATTACTATTTGGCCATGTTTTTACTAAATATCATAATTTTCGTGTTTTAATAAGTGCTTAGTTTCAGGCATTTTTAAACAGAGCCACTTCTGACGAACAATCGCCAGGCGATCTTCAGCGAAGGCGACGTAATTACGGTACGTATAGGTGGATGTTTGAAAATCTACTCAGTTCAATGTTCAATAAAAGATTGTGAAATAAATCTGTTCTTGAAGAAAAGCCAGTCTTCCATATATTAGAATTTAAGCTCAGGTAAATTTGTTTTGGTATGAAAACAGAACAATTCTCGTTATTAGTTTGTTTGCGATCGCCGAGCTGAACTCATTTCTCAGCCCCCGTCGGGTGCGGCGCCTTCAGCGAAGCTCGAGCGGTTCAACCGTGCCAGTGGACATGATTTGTTTGGCAATTTCACTTATTTCACATTTATATGTTTTATGACATTGACATCGGTATCATGTGAAAAGGGCATCTCGGCATAATCGTGATATGTCCCCACACGCCACCATAATTTTGTAGTGGGGACTAATTGTATCAGCGTAACCAGGAATACAAGGAAATCAGCCTGAGATCTTGTTGACTCTAGTTCGGATGCACTTTCACGTTACTGTTTGCACTCGCTGGTTTCTCTAGTATTACGTGGCGTGTTATAGTCCCCCACTCTATGGGATTTGCTGCACGTATTTACACGGCGCGTGCTGATTTTTCAAACCGTATGTTAATACTCAGTGGTATAGTCCCCGCGCTCGAGAATCGGCGCTCAGGTTTTTCACGGCGGTGGGATTATTCAACGTATACATACTCGTGAGATAGTCCCCGCGCTATGGAAATGCTAGGCGTTTGCACGGCCGTGGGGATTGTTTCAACAGTATTATACTCGTTTCATAGTCCCCGCGCCTATTGAAATCCTTGTGCGTTACACACAGCCGTCGGGGGATTATTTCACTGAATGTATGGAGCAGAGGGGGAGACCAAAGCATAGGAACTGGGAGTTTTTTTATTCTTTTCAACTCATGTATGATGATAATGATACTGATGATTGCCATGATGATAGGACGATTATGTGATATAATGATGTAACGATGATAGATAATGATGATTATGAGAAAATGAATAATGATGGTGATGAGATAGATGATGCATGAGAGGGATCATGATAATGACGATGACGATGGATAATAATGATGATTGGGGGGGGGTGATGATAACAATGATGATCATGTGATGATAACTGATGAGCATGATGATGATACTAATGATAATGAGGACGATCAAAATAATGATTATGATGGTGATAATAATGAATGATATGATGTTATGAGATAATGGATAATTGATGATATATGAGATAATGATGATGATTGGCATGATGTGAGTTGATGATAATGATGATAATGATGATACTGATGATGATATAAGCGATGATAAGGGACAATGAAGATTATGATGATGATAATGATGATCTGGACAATGATATGATGTGAGATAATGATTATGACGATAATGATGATTGATGATAATGAGAATTGATGATGATGATGATGATGATGATGAAATATGAATTTCAGCCACAGGGGAGCCAAGCCGAAGGAACTGGAGCTTTTGTTATCCCCTTTGGTTTTTTTCTCCTTTTTCTATTCTGATATCGTTGCAGGCTTTAATTTCTTCCAATGTACGATTATTTTTGTATACATTTTCAGTTTCCAACTATCTTTCGTTAAAGTCTATCGATCTGCGATCTATTTTTATGCCTTATGTGTGTGTGTTGTTTGTGGTGTGGGTGTGTGTGTCTGTTGTCTTGTGTGCGCGCGTGTGTGGTTTGTGCGTGATATGTTGTGTCGGTGTAATATACCACCAACAACAGCAACAAAACAACTATTCACAACAACAATAGCACAGCAACAATATAAACAACAACTGAATATAGCAATTAACAACAGCAGCAATACCAATAACCATTAAAACAGCACAACATAACAGCTAACGATACAACAAACAATAATAAACAGTACAGCAATACAAACATAACAATACCAAATACACAAAAACAACATCAATAACACAATAACAACAATTACATTTACAACAACAATAATAATAATAAATAATAATAATAATAATAATAATAGATAGACAATATAATAGAATTACTATTTCATCATTCATTTTTGTTATAATTATTACATATTATTATTATTAGAAGTAGGATTATATTATTATTATATTATTTAGTATTATTTTTTATTCTTATATATTATTATTATCATTATTGTTGTTGTTGTTATTGTTGTTGTTGTTATTGTTATTGTTTATAGTTTATTGTTTATTGTGTGATATTGTTGTTATTGTTTTTATGTTTGTCATTGTGGTTAAGTAGTTGGTAGTAGTATTTGTATAGTAAGTATCAATTATTGATTATTATTATTTATTCATTATTATATTATTTTATTATCTCATTATTGTGTTTTATTGTTGTTGTTTTATTGTTGTTGTTTAGGTTATTGTTCGTTTGATATTGTTGTTATGTTGTTTTTTTGTTGTTATTGTTGGTGTAGTAGTAGTTGTAGTAGTAGTTGTAGTAGTAGGTAGAATATATAGTAGTTGTAGTAGTTTGTAGTGAGTAGTATAGGAGTGTTGTAGTAGTTAGTAGTTTGTAGTAGTAGTTTGTAGTAATTGTAGTTTAGTAGTTGTAGTCGTTGTAGTAGTTGTAGTAGTTGTAGTAGGTGTGTAGTAGTACTTGTAGTAGTAGTTGTAGTAGTAGTGTAGTTGTTGTATTGTTGTGAGTAGTTGTAGTAGTTGTAGTATTTTTTATTTTTTTTTTTTTTTTTTTTTTTTTTTTTTTTTTTTTTGTTGTGTAGTAGTAGTTGTAGTAGCTTAGTAGCGTAGAGTGTTGTGTAGTAGTAGTAGTGTAGTGTAGTAGTAGTTATTGTAGTAGTTGTAGTAGTAGTGTAGTGTAGTGTAGTAGTATTGTAGTAGTTAGTTGTAGTAGTAGTTGTAGTTGTATGTTGTAGTAGTAGTGTTCGTAGTTCTAGTTGTGTAGTAGTTGTTGTAGGTTGTTGTAGTTGTGTTGTCAGTAGTTGTGTAGTAGTTGTTGTAGTAGTTGTAGAGTTAGGTGAAAGTAGTGTAGTTGTAGTAGTAGTAGTAGTAGTAGAGTAGTAGTGTAGTAGTTGTAGTCGTAGTATTGGTAGTTGTAGTTGTAGTAGTTGTAGTAGGTTGTAGTGCTGTTGTAGTTGTAGTAGTTTGTAGTTTGTAGTAGTGTAGTTGTTGTTGATTTCAATCAGTATCATGTTATCATTATCTTGATATCATTTCAGTATCATATCTCATATCATCATCATCATCATCATCGTCCGATTATATTATCAGTCAGCGTTATCAGTATCATGCCTCCTCATCATTATCTTCGATCAATCCTTATATCATCCATAACATCATCAGTTCTCATTATGCATCCATTATCATAATCATCATCATCATCATCATCATCTCATCATCGTCCGTTCATCATACTCGTTATTCACGTAATCCTCATTATCATCATTATCCGTATCTTATCATCATCTCAGTATTCATCATCACATCTCTCATCTCCCGTCTCATTATCTTATCACCACATTCATTATCATCATTTCCGTATCTTATCATCATCATCATCCATCTCATCATCGTCCGTCATTCATTAGTCATCTTATCACCATCATCTCATTAATCATTATCCGTATTTATCATCACCAATCAGTCATCAGGCATCATCATCATCATCATCTCAATATTATTGTCCCGATCATCATCATCAGTATCATCCTCATATCATCATAATCATACACTATCTTGTCAGCTTATTAGTATATCATCATCAGTATCATTCTCATCAGCACCAAATTCATTAGTCTTGATCCTTGTCATCATCATCATCAGTTCTATCATCTCACTTATCATCACCATAATCATTATCTTGATCATCCTTATCACATCATCAGTATCATTATCATCTCATCATTATCATCATCATAATCATCAATATCTTGATCAGCCTTTTATCATCGATCATCATCGTATCAATCATGTCATAATCATCTTGATCATCTCATTATCAGTATCATATATCTTTATCATCTCATTATAGAATTGAAAGAATTAAATTATAAAAACAAAAGGGAAAATGGAAGAAGAAAAAAACTCCCTCTGGCTCTAAGTACATTCATCGTGAATCCCACGGGGTACACGCACGCGGACTTCCATAGCGCGGGAGCTATGAACCGAGTATATATACTGTTTTTGAAACAAATCCCCACGGCCGTGCAACGCACTAGGATTTCCATAGCGCGGGGACATCTCACGAGTATGTATATACTGTTGAAATTACTCCCCCCGCCCGTGAAACGAGCGCGGATTCTCGTAGCGCGGGGACTATACCACGATATACTATACTGTTGGAAAAACCCACCGCCGTTGTAAATACGTGCCACGAATCCATAGAGCGGGCGACTACTTAACACGAGATATATTTATTAGAATTCTAGCGAGTGCACAGAACCGTGAAGTGCATCGACTAAAGTCAACTGATCTCGACTCGATTTCCTGTGTATTCTGGTAGAGTTCGATACAATTAGTCCCCACTAGAAAGACTACTGTAAGTGTGGGGACTATATCCGATTATGCGGATCTCTTGCTGTTTCTGATCTGATAAAGTCTTGTGAATCTTGGCCATGAAAACACGTCAACAACTAGTCGGGGTATTATTTCGCCTCCCCCATACTCGCCGCGTCCGAACTCCTTTTCCTTCGGCGAGGCAGCGGGCCAGGGCGGCAGGCTAGAAGGTCGAAGCGAACAGAAGTACGAAGCTCAGTTTCGGACGTAAATTGTGTAAAATTTCACTTAATTCATGATCCATATTCCTGCCTAGGTGATACAACAACACGTAGAAAGCTCAGCTTTTGTACAGCGATGTGATTATAGTCTTGTGAATTTGTTTTGAGCATGAAACACAAACAATTATTGGACGATATTTTATCGCCTGAACACGGAGTCACGCTTGGCCGGTCGTGAGACCTTTCCGCGTCAGCGGGCACTAGGTGCTCAGCACCCGGCGGCTGCGAGTTAACTGCTGGCTTAGCCGTACAGGCACCGGCTTGCTGTTTTCTACCCGAGGTTGAATTTACTGAATTGTTATCCAACACTGCCCAATTTGAAACTCTCTTAGCTTTTTCAGATAGTTTAAAACAATTCCGATAACATTTAACTTTTTGATACGGGATATTACCCATTTTTCGTCGTCATCCTGGTCATATGGACAAGGTTTCGTTCATCGAAACAGTATCTTTTCATACGTGACAAATAAACAGAGATTGGCTGCCACAGATAAAGCTGAATTTTCTTCATTTTGAAGTTATTATACTCAAATAATGTTCTCCAGCGTTCACTGAGCACGCATTACAGCGGCTGGCGGATTAAATTTAGGATTTAAATTGCTGTTCATACAAAAGTTATCTAGATCTTCATAACTTACCGTAGTTCACTACGACAGCAGCATATTATTCAGCATATTTTTCATACTTGGCATACGCTGAAGTAATACCAAAGTGCTGGACAAAAAATATTTTTTGAAAGGATCCCCAACCAATGAATGGTGTGGTTGATTTGATAGAATCTTGGATCAACTTAAATTTGACATTAACTTCAATTACATGTATCGGGTTGAAAATTATTAAAGAAAAAATCTTATGCTGGATTTTGTCATTTTTTATTCTACCCAATTTTGTCAAATGTTCTGTATCATTTCTTTTGCCTTTATTTAATCAATTCGTTTTTAAGAAATATGCTACATATAACTAAGTGCCCTGTCACACTTATCAAATTAGTCAACGAATT
>JZLH01S0333622.1:34098-49103 GCA_001188425.1 Eucidaris tribuloides | reverse complement strand
GTGTGTGTGTGTGTGTGTGTGTGTGTGTGTGTGTGTGTGTGTGTGTGTGTGTGTGTGTGTGTGTGTGTGTGTGTGTGTGTGTGTGTGTGTGTGTGTGTGTGTGTGTGTGTGTGTGTGTGTGTGTGTGTGTGTGTGTGTGTGTGTGTGTGTGTGTGTGTGTGTGTGTGTGTGTGGTTATATAGTCGAGATTCCCTTTAATCAAAAGAACATGTGCCTATATCTACACACATCCACCTCTTGGATGTATCCGTTTGGTTTTACAAAATATTCGCCTATCGCGTTTATAGGCCAGATATCGACTGATTCTACTCACCACTTGTGAAGGAGAATTTTTTGAGATAGTTGGTGGCAGAGTAGGTCCTCTCTCCCAAATTCACACATTGTCTATACGTAAGCAAACACACAAAAGAATGAATAAACACACATCCGTACGTATATCACTACCTCCGTGCTAATATAGTGTTTCCACAAAATAGTCAACTTCCTTAGATTAGGTAAAATTTCCTAAAATTCAGATTTTAACAAAAATGTGCCTAAATGATATATTACATCGTTTCCAGATCAAATAATCCTTGCCACAGATAGACCGCTCCCAATTAACCCTTTCTGCAGAGAACATAAATCATTGCAGCAAGGGAAGGCATTCGTACTGTATGCTGTACTGTAGTCTTTTAAAAGGGACTTGATAACAAAACAATCTCACAGATCTAGTTATATTTGTCTGATTATTTTCAAATTCATAAATTTCCTTAGATTTCACCATGATTTTCGGAATTTCCATAAATTTCCATAAATGAAAACATTTCCTTAGGTCATCACAATTTCCTTAGAACAAGTAAATTTTCTCTGAAAGTGATAGCCCTGAAATACATACACCTCCTGTATGGTCACTCATAATTGTAGGAATATTCAGTGAGGTGAGGGGCACGGATGTCAGGGGCGTCGATCCGTTTTTCGGATGGGGGGGGGGGCAAAAGTGGAAAAAAATCAAAATTTTTCGGCGTGCACCGCGCGCCACTTTGCAATACAGAATTTTGCGCGCAGAGCGCGCCGAAAATTTGACATTTTTGTAGATTTGATGGTAATTTTATGCTAAGTTTAATGGTTTTATAGTGTTTTCCAATGCTTTTCCTTATATTGCATATTATACATTTTGAAGTTGTCAAAATTATTGGGGGGGGGGGGAGCAAATCGATATGTTTGCCCCCCCCCCGGATCGACGCGCTCTGATGGATGTTTAAGAACATACTGTTAGAGGTGCTGACATGTATTTCCAGAATAAACTTGTCATCAAATTGAAATGATTCAAATGACAGATTGTTCGGCAGATGCGTACACTGTAAAAATTGCCCGTATTTTTACGGGAAACCGTAAAAATAATTACGGCTATTTTACTGTATTTTACGGTTTACGCGTAAAACCTACGGTTTTACAGTGGAATCGGTAAAATTACGGTAAAACCGTAAAATTACGCGGAATTCCTTGCAGCGAGTTTCCACCCATTTCCCGTAAAAGTTTATTTTTTAATGGGTTTTCACCGTAAACGCGTACAAATTACATTAAAATAACCGTAATTATTTTTTACGGTTTCCCGTAATTTCCCCGTAAAAAAATTATGTTAAAGTCTTTCTTCGTCATGTTCTGATCACCCTCGTTTAGGTAACTAGGAACGGGTTGTTATAAACCCGCTGGAGACTAAGAACGAGGTATCTCTTGCTGGGGTCTATGGAGAATGCGTGTTATATTGAAATCAAATCGAAAAGCATTTTCGTTCTGTCCGATTGAATGGAGATAATAATAGATAATAAATGATTCGCCATGCATATTTTTAATGGACAAATTTTACCCAGCATTTATACTGTTCATAGATTTCGTTTTTACTGTCTGCAGACCCTTACCAATTTAACAATTTACCATAAAAAAATATTTTACAAAACTTACGGTCAGAGCGAAGTATCGCTTTTTCTTCAATATTGTCGATTTGTCGTCCGGCCCAGGATCGAGGTATTTATAGTTGTATGTGATCTGTATTAGAAAGATTGCAGCATTAAAGATTGTGTCAGACTGTCAGGGATGTGCAAGTCTATTACTTCCCTTCATTATCAATACCAAACGGTAGTTTAGTACTTACAAATGGTGTGTTGAAAGTTTCAGATGCATACGACATGAATTTGTGTGTTTTATGAGAAAAACTAATAACGACATGTTACCAGAATGTTGTTCTTTCCGTGAGCTTAAATTTTGCTCGAATTACGAATCTCGGTTATGTGTACCGTCGCAAGATCAGCGGAGCGCGTTAAACGGCTAACCTCCACACGGGCACCTTCGGCTAACGGCTGATCGGACAATTTTGGAACGGCCGTGCACGTTGATGTCACAGATTTTTTTTTTAAAGACTTCAGAGTCATTTGAAATAGGATGAAGTTTAACCGTCCAGATTTTCACCAAAACTCAATATTTTACCCCAAGTCTCTATGAGAGGTGTTTATTTATATTAATCTTCACATTGGATATGATTTCAGCTGATTTCATTCATTTAGATGATTTTTGACGTGCAAATCAATGACACAATCTTTAAAACACACTATCATTTAATCATATCTGCGGGGTAATTAGTTCGTGGTGTATACTTTTTACTTTAAGCAATTAACGATGTGATGTGATTATAGAAAAATTCTGTAATTTGAACTGCTGAGTAAACTGTTAATGCATGTATGCACTGCAGAGTTATATATATTTCTAATGTTAAGTCAAGTAAGCATACATAATTATGTTTTAGAACACATTAACTCGCCGATTTACCGAAACTCCCGCCAGTACAGTCAGATGATTGTCGAGCAATCTTTGTTATGGTTGGACTCTATCAAATTCAAAATTAGTAGATTAAAGATACATCCGATGTCTGAAACAGTTAAAAATATACAACTTGAGCAACGGTCCAATTCCAAATGATTTGTCTTCACATTACAAAAACTTTACAGCGTTTGAATCCCAAATTTGGTACACTGCAAAATCTGAGCAAAAAGGTTTGCTGTGCAAAACACTGCAGCGTGGAACTTAGAACAAAGAAGTGAAACATGATAATAAAGAGAGGGAGGGGGTCGGGGGAGGAGGGAGGAGGAAGGAGGATGATCTTGCTGAAACGTTCGGTTTAGATATCCTAACTAATGATGGTTACTTTGGTCCGAGATTATATTAAAACTTTATAAATTCCTCAAACATTTCTCATCACGTAATCCTTTGGAACACCGATTCTTCTTTTTGAAAGGTTGTCAGAAAAATCAAGAAAGAAATGGACAGAACCGCTTAATGATAACACATATTTATAGAGACCATCACCCATTTAAGGTTATGTACATGATTTGAATGGTGTGGCCTATAATGTCTATTCATGTTTAGACTCGTCATGTTCACTACGTTTGTCAAATACCTCGCCTCATATTGAGACCATCCCTAACTTAACATTAATTACAGGGATACCATTAATGTTTAAGAACATCTACATTCCCTAGGGACGTTCATCTTTATGTTTAGTGATAGGTCATGCACACCTTGTATTTATTGGTCTCCGGATCCTTTCCCGTCCTTTGAATACTTTGGTCCAGTACCATCTCTGCTACTGTGGGTAGCTTTTCAATCAGCGCCCTCAGCGGTGAGAGTCCTTCCTTATCACGACACGCCATTGCAGACTCCCACCTATGACAAAATTCAGTGGGTGGATACTTTGTGGCTTTGACTGTATTGTGATGGAAAATATTGTTTTACGGCTGAACAAAAGAAACAGATACGTATTCGCATTCACAAATACACGGGCCGACAAACATACATACACACACAAACACATACACATTATACACAAACACACTATGTGTATACACTGACAAACATGGACCCTTCCTCTCTTGTCATGATTATTTTTTAACTTCCTACTGTGGACAGATATGGTGACCGTGGACAAATTGACTATATCTAACCGTGGAACTATCCCATACCTTATACACATCCTTCCAACCGAGGACATACACACCACAATTATTGTAACCGTTAATAAAATGTGTATGTGTGTTACTATAACCAAACCACGGACCTACCTCTGGACACTCTCAAAACAATGTCCCTTTTAAGTCCTCTTTAAGGTGCTTCCTTTGCCATCGATTAGCAAAGACTAGACAATAATGGGTGATTGACAACAGTCCACGCTTGTATGCAAAAATCCTGATGACGGTCTACGATTGAGGGCATTTACAAACGCACACATAAAGTATTAAAATAGGAGTATACACTGACCTATCGCTCCCAATGATAGCTTTAGCAATTTCTTGATTCTCTTCGTTGATGGCTATTTGCAGTCCTGTCAGACCTTCGCCGTTCACGGGAGTAAGATCCGCTCCGGACTTGAGCAAGAACTTTGCCGCATCGTTGGCGCCTATCTTACAGCAGGTATGGAGTGCAGTATTCTGAAAACAATGAGGAGAGTGTATAGCTGTTAGAGTTAATCTCTACTGGTAAAAGTAATCGAGGCACAAACACAAAATAAAACATCATTGCATAATAAAGTGATGTAACCTTTAGGAGCACGAGACATTAATCCGTCCTTCATAACTGGAGGGGGGGGGCGTTTCAAGAGTACATACAACTTGAGTATATTCATCTATGTAAACCTGGGTTATTGCACCATCTATTGTTGTGCTCCAGAAGCCCCCCAGCTATGGCGCGCATAAAGTTCTCGAAACCAACAGGTCTATGCTGACGAACTTGAACAGGACTGACGGAGACAGAGCCGCTCAAGGGCCACTCCGTCGAATTCACGAAGTTCCACTCCTAGACACAAGGGGTAGTTTCTAAGGTTACAACCTGACAGACCAAAGATCCGATAGATTGACAATATTAAAGTGGAATGAAACCCAAACATCTTCCTGCATTCAGAGACTGAGTAAAGAACAAATTAAAGAAATAATACAGCATGTACAGTGAAAGTTTGAGCAAATTTGGTTGAACCGTTCAAGACTTATGACTGTTGAAAGTTTATTTAATCGTCAATATGGAGGATTCTTAAACTGGCAACTCTACCACTTTGTGAGATGAAAGTGTGGAGAACTCCCCATTGGCTTTGTACACAAATTTTCTCTTATTCTCTTTTTGAAAGCAATATCTGATTGCCTCTTGCTTGTTGTCCTAGTATGTTCCAGCAAAAATGATTCTACATGTTTTTCTTAAAGAATTTGATTACCTTCTCAACTGACATTTCAGAAAAATATAAAGTTGTGAAAATTTGTGTACAAAACCAATGGGGAGTTCTCCACACTTTCATCTCAAAAAGTGGTAGAGTTGCCAATTTAAGAATCCTCCATAATAAGGATTAAGTAAACTTTGAATGTTCATAACTCTTGAACGCTTCTATCAAATTTGCTCAAACTTTCACCATTTCATTTCTCTTATTGCTATCTATTCATTGAATGCAAGTAGATGTCTGGGTTTCATTCCCCTTTAAAGCCTCTGCACTTCTAAGACACCTTATAACATTGTGGTCCCGCTTAAAAAAACTGCCGAACTTTGCTATCTGACATATCTGACAGTGTTTGAATGGACAAATAAACATCCTAAAACACAAAAGATCAGACAAAATATGCTGTTACTTGTAAAATATGTACAGATAAAAATTAGCTCATGAATTATTCTCGGCTGATGGAAATTCTGCAACACAGCAGTCTATAAGGGAAACTGGAACGGTCTCTCAATGATTTTTACTTTTTTAAAACACTTAATGATCATTTTGAACTGTATTTTTGCAGGGCTTTATTTTTAGACCTTATAAATGAAACTAGTAGCATGGGGAATCACGTAGCTCACATTTTATTTTTAAATGGAAATAGTGTTATACGATGCCCTTAAGAGCAACTGAAAATGCAGCACCTTCCGCAAACCTTGTTCAAAGGGGCACAAGAGACATACAAGATAATCTAACAAAATGAGAGCCCTGATGATCATTCTTTCCGAAAACAATTTTAAAACGAGATGTAATGGTCTTAGCATTATATGACCATGACATGCGGTGGTCTGGTTTGACTGTGCAGCTGTATTAAAAGATATGCACACAGCAGCTAAATGGTTAATGAAATGACAAACTAAAAAAGAGATCACCCTCTGTTTATCTACATCATCGAGAACCGCGTGATTTTCGACCAGGACGTTCATCGTTTGGACGTCATTCTGGGCAGCAGCTAACATCAGGGCTGTTCGAAATCCATCGTCTCTGTTGGAAAAAAAGTAGAAGGGAAGATTGAAGCGAAGATCAATGATGCGCGGCGTGGGATAACCAATACATATTATGAATGATCAGAGGTAGTCTTCTTTTCGTCTTTGTTCTCTTTTCTCTAATTTTGCTGCAGTAGTTGTTCATGGGCAGATGGGGTACATTTCCGTCATACCCATTGCAGTTACGTGATGGGGTCCAGGCAATGCCTGCCATGTTAAGTGGATCCGGACCATCATAGTTGGACTCAGGCCGATAACCAGGGGGGGGGCTTCGGAGGGGTTGAAACGAACCCTCCCCCCCCGCGGCGGGGACAAAGCGTCGCTCGGTAAAAAAACAACACCTTAAATAAAAGTCCAGAAAAAATCACGACGACACGCAGGGCATCAGTCCATTTTTCGCGAATAAGGTGGGGGGGGGGGCAATATTTTCAAAATTTTCGGCACGCTCCGCGCGCAAACTTGCAATATAGGCTAGTAATTTTTCGCGCAAGGCGTGCCGCAAAATTAAATATTGTGTAATAGTTCAATAGTTTTGTAGTGCCTTGCGCTATTCTTGCATTACGTTTAAAGAATGATTCAATTTATCACTTTTTTTTTTGGGGGGGGGGGCAAATGTAAGAAAAATGTCAAAATGTTCGGCGCACTTCGCGCGAAATTGAAGTAATACATCTGTTAACAATTTTTCTGGCAAGGCGCGAAAAACCCCAGAACGTTGTGTAGGTTTAATGGTTTGTAGTGCCTAACGTTGCTTGTGAAACATATCATTTTTCAATTTGTCATTTTTTTTGTGGAGGGGGAGGGGAGGGAGCAATATGTGTGGCCTAATATTTCCATTGGCGTGGGAATAGAATGATACATCAATGGTTTTGCAGTGCTTGCGCTGCTCTTTATACATACAATTTTTTCAATTTATCAGTTTTTTGGGGGAGGGGACATAACAATATGTTTGTCCCAATATTTTCATCGGCGTGGTAATAAAATACCAAAATTTTCGGCGCGTTACGCGCGCAAAATTGCAATGTCGGCTAGCAATTTTTCGCCCAAGGTGCGCAACAAAATTGAATAATGTATAAGTTTAGTGGTTTTGTAGTGCCTTACACTGCTTGTTAAACATATCATTTTTCAATTTATCAGTTTTTTAGGGGAGGGGGGCAAAACAATATAATATTTGCCCCAATATTTTCATTGGCGTTGTAATACATTGTCAATATTTTCGGCGCGCTACGCGCGCAAAACTTGCAATAGAGGCTAGCAATTTTTCGCGCGAGGTGTGCGGCAAATTAGAATAATGGTTTTGTAGTGCATTGCGCTACTTTCCCAAAAAATTCTAGTTACGGGCCTGGGACTCCTTGTTCAAAGAGCACAGAAACCTCGGGAAAAGTTTCATGATGTATTTTGTTTTTTTTCAAATATAGTAATATATACTCCTGTCCATAATTATGAAATATTTTGTTGATACTTAAGTTCTTTTTCCTATATCGTCCAAAATTTTCAAGACAAGTGTTTTTTTCACAAAAACGCAGTATGTGAAGCGATTTTTGGATTTCATGAGATGACTAAAGTAAAGACTTAAATACGTTTGAGCGCAAAATCAATTATATATATAGATATTTTTTAAATCCACAAAAAAATCATGAAAAAAGTATTAAATTTAAGTAATAAAAAAACAACACAAAAAATAATAAATTTTGATTAAATATCATTTATCATTAAATTCGCATCAGAATTGTCTGTTTCAAGTCTAATAACGCGCGTAACCATCACGTGACCCAACAACAGCTCTGAATACCGTCATTTATAAACATAGATTTTAGTGTCTAGTCGGACGCTATACAAAATGCTCAGCATTCCGAAAATACTTGGATTATACTTGTTTCACCTGAGGTGAGCAAATATTAATCCCACATGTACCATTCACGGAAAAATGGCAACTTCTAAAACGTCTCTAAGATATTCCATCATTATGAGCATGAGTGTATACTCTTAACAATCTTGATTTAGGTTAGTTTTGATACACACTAGGTTGAAATCTAACCCCATTTTTGACCCTTAAGAACTGAGGATGCTGGGGAGCTACAGCCCCCGGATTGTTGTAAGCAGTTTATACCCCCCCCCCCTTCTTCCGAATTTTGCAGCCTCCTGTCCCCAGCTGTATTAAAGGCAATGTTCACCCTGACGTCAAGTTGGTTTTAATAAAAGCAGAGAAATGAGAAAAGCATATTGATGAAATGTTGGTGAAATCCACCAAAGAATAGCGGAGTTATGACGTTTCAAAGTTGTAAGTTTGTGACGTCACATACGAGCGTTCCCCCATGTGTCATGTAATATTAATTTCATAAATTCCCACTTTTTATTAGTTCACGTTAATTGAATGTGGTTTTTATCCACAGGAGCATGCATGAAATAATGTTTCTAAATATATATTGAATGCACAGGTAAAATCATTTTCAATTTTCTGAGAAAATGGCACTTTATGGAATTTATATTACATGACAATGGGGGAGCTGCTCGTATGTGACGTCACAAATTTAAAACTTTAAAAGTTCATAACTCTCTTATTCTTTGATGAATTTTCGCCAAACCTTCGTTCATGGGTTTCTCTCATTTTTCTGCTTTTATTAAAATCAACTTGACATCAGGATGAACCTTGCCTTTAAATGTTAGATTCCGTTTTCCGTTACATTGCTTTGCATCGATCGTAGAATTGCACAATAAAGCAACCCTTGGAGGAATCTTTTTTCGTAACATGGATTTGCACGATCTATACCACTGTAATTACATCACCCAATAGCAACTCTTAGTCACGGAAAACAGAACCATCAACTTTCATAATGATATAAGCTTTCTTCTATGGTATGACAATTTTTTTTTACTATATTTCATACCTGCTACAAACGTCAGCTCCCTGTTTAATGAGGGCTTGGACGATGTGATTGTGCCCGTGACTGCTGGCCAGCAACAGTGGCGTGCAACCGTCGATGTCATCTTCGTTTAGTAGTCTCGGCGAACGTTCCAGCAATTCTAGCAAGAACATCAGATTTCCAACCCTGTATACGTTAAAAATGATGCGCTTTTCTGTCTTCATCAAATTATGACTAATGCGTTTGAAATTCGACATAATATCTTAAAGGCACAGTGCTCCTTATACCACAAACGGGATTTCCATTCGTAAGAGAATTTCTACGCTGTTCCATTCCGAAATAAATAAAAAAAGGTAATTTTGAATCATTGCCTTATTGACGTAAACTGTATTGCTCATTAAGTTGTCACATCGTAATTTGTACAGAGTTATTAAAGGGAGAAGGCGCCAGCAACTAACAGGCATAAGTTAAGAAAAAAAATGAGTTCTTGCCAACCAATCAGATTGCACGTGCACTGCAGGGAGCTAACCATGCGTGACCAATGCATGCCACGCGACGTGTGTTAGCCGCACCGTGGAAATGTTTGCACCGTTTAAATTGATAAGCTCCTCCCCCTATAGCTGTTTCTGCAAGTTTTGTCTTAGGGTAAAACTTACAAAGACGTAAAATAAACATAAATTAACTAATTTATAGGGCCTTGGTGGGGGTGAGTATCACACAGTACCCCTTATTTAGGATGTTTTTGTCACCATGTACCATAATTCTCAAAATACTCACGTCATTTTTATTCTTAACTTATGCCTGTTAGTTGCTGGCGCCTTCTCCCTTTAAAGAAGATCAAAATCTAGACGTACATCAGCATTTAAACAATACGAGAAAGAAAACAGCCAAATTTTAACAAATTTGGCCGAATCGTTTAAGAGTTACGAATGCTCACAATTTATTTAATACTTATTATGGAGGATTCTGCAATTGGCAACTCTGCCAATGATGAGAGTGTGATGAGGGTGTAGAAAACCCTCAATTTGTTTTGTACTTGAACTTTCTGATAATTTATGTCATTTGAGAAGTTGATCCAGTTCTTGGGGAAATGCGGCAGAATCATTTTTACTGTGTCATACTGGGACATCAGACATGAAGCAACATGAAATGAGATATTTGATTAAAAATGAGAAAGGTGAAAAAATGTCTTCAAAACCAATAGTAAAATTCTACTCACTCTCATCATAAAATATAAGAGTTCCCAATAAGAAACCTCCATAATAAAGATTACATAATCTTTAGCCAAAACTTTCATTTCTTCTTTCTTTAATTGTTCTGTATTCTCTGAATGCAGAAAGAAATCTGGGTTTCATTTCCCTTTCAGCGTTTTCTAATACACGCATACTACAAATTGAATGAAAAAAATGGTTCTATTCTGTTTTTAGTCTTACTTTGCAGCAATATGGACGGGCGTTCTCTCATCCAGGTCCCGGTTCTCCACAGTAGCACCGTGATCCAGCAGTAATTTCAGCACCTTTGATAAAAGAACGTGACGTTATTGAAAGATTGTACTCTGGATTTACACTCTGTATACGAGATGGTCGAAGGAAACCCCTTCATATAAAAATACCCATTCGCAATCCGTTGCAGCTTCGAATCGGCACTCCTGAAACCCCTTCATATTGACCGCATCAACAACCGGATAGACTCCGCATCAAATCTGTGGGTCCACTTTATTTCAACTTCTCGTCTCCCTACTCGCTGTCATGGTTTTGCTTTCCCCCACTGCAGCAAATTACATTGGCCGAAAATACCCTTGTTGCGGCACAAATTGTCACCGCGTCACAAATTGTCCCGGCGACAATTTGTGCCCGGAGTTGACGGCACAAATTGTCGCCAGCAATGATCAAAACACATTAGATTGTTTGTGGGTATGTGGATGTATATGGGTATGTGCATGTGTGTTGTCTGTGTGATTAGGTGTGTCTGTGTGTGTGTCTGTATGTGTATGTGTGTTTGTGTGTCTGATGGTGTCTGTTCGTGTCTGTGTGTTTGTGTGTCTGTCTGTTACCGTTTGTGTATTTGTCTGTTTGTGTGTTTGTATGTGTTTGTGTGTTTATGTGTCTGTGAGTGTATACATGTGTCTGTTTTTGTGTTTATATGTGTTTGTCTGTACGTGTGTCTGTTCATGTCTGTGTGTCTGTATGTGTCTGTGAGTCTGTTTCTGTGTCTGCATGTGTCTGTTCGTCTGTGTGTCTGTTTGTGTGTCTGTATGTTTGTCCCTGAGTTTGTGTTTGTGTCTGTATATGTATCTGTGTGTTTGTCTGTATGTGTCTACGTTTGTCTGTCTGTCTGTCTGTCTGTGTCTGTCTGTGTCTGCTTTTGTGTGTTTATCTATGTGTGTCCTATGTGTATGTCTGTGTTTTGTCTGTGTGTATTGTGTGTATGTTTGTGTGTCTGTATGTGTCTGTGTGATGTGTGTCTGTTTGTGTGTGTCTGTATGTGTGTGTCTGTATGTGTCTATGTTTGTGTGTATGTCTGCGTGTTTGTGTGTGTCTGAGTGTATGCATGCATCTGTTTTGTGTTTGTATGTGTTTGTGTGTTTGTATATGTGTCTATAAGGGTGTCTGTATGTGTCTGTGTGTGTGTCTGTGTGTCTGTTAGTGAATCTATGTGTCTGTTTCTGTGTCTGCATGTGTCTGTGTGTCTGTGTTTGTTTGTAAGAGTCTATGTGCCTGTCTCTGTGTTTGTCTGTATGTGTGTCTTTTTGTTAACGTGTCTGTATGTCTCTACGTTGGTCTGTCTGTCTGTTTGTGTCTGTATGTGTCTGTGTTTATCTATGCATGTCCATGTGTCTGTCTGTGTGTGTCTGTTTGTTTGTGTGTGTGGCTATGTGTCTCTGTGTTTGTCTGTGTGTCTGTATGTGTCTGTGTGTTGTGTGTCTGTTTGTGTGTGCGTCTGTATGTGTCTCTGTTTGTGTGTTTGTCTGCGAGTTTTTGTGTGTCTGACACTTACAACCACACACAGACATACACAGACACAGACACTCACAGACACACACATTCACACTATACATACGTACATCTGCTTTCCCACACCACACCCACTACCAACTCACACACAAACAAAAAACAGACACACACCGCCAAACACAGATACACTTACAAACACACAGACATACAGACACAGAGCCACACACAGACACGTGCAAAGACAAACACATACATACACACAAACAGACACAAACACACAGACCCATATACAAACAAACACACAGACACACAAACATACAGACACATAGACACATATACAGACACAGGTGCATACATACACTCAAACACATACAGACACACGGACACACACAGAGATGCACACACCCCATATACACGTAAACCTATATACCCACACCCACTAGCAACACACAGACATGTAGACACACAGACCCATGGACATGCATAGACAAACACACAGACAAACAAGCACACACAGACACACAGAAACGTGCAGGCACATAAACAAACATGAACAGACACACAGGCACATGCAGACACACCAAAAGACACATGCAGACACAAACAGACACATACAGACACACACACACACAGACAAACAGACAGACATATACAGACATACAAACATACACATACAGACACACACAGGCACATACACACACAGACATACACAGAAACATACATGCACACACTGTCACCACAACACACTGACACAGACACACAAAAATACACAAACACAAACACATACAGACGCACAGACACATACAGATACACAGACACTAACAGACACAAACATACACACGAACAGGCACACACAGACACACACAGACATACAAACACGAAGATACACACACAAACATACAGACACACCCACACATATAAAACAGACATAGACAGACACCTGACACACATGCACATACAAACAGACACACACACAGGTACACACACAGAAAGACACCCACAGACATGACACACACTGACACAAATACACACACGAACAGACATACAAACAAACACAGACACAGACACATGACATTCACATACAGACACACACACATATTTAGTGAGTGGCGACAATTTGTGGCGACAATTTGTGCCGGTAGGTTCTGTTTTTATGGCACAAATTGTAGCTAGGGGGGCCAAAAATTGGAATCAGCAAGAGCGTCACAAATTGTCGCCGGCGACAATTTATGCCGATTTGTGCAAAACCTGATACAAACACACAAACACATGACAGCACAAATTGTCGCCGGCGACAATTTGTGCCGCACATACCCTCCACGCAATGCATTGTGATCACAGGTCAGGCTTGGCTAGCCTTACGCGGGGAACCATACTCACTGTCCTCCTGGTGCGTGAGCGTGAAATATACAATGGATTTTGACCTATCCGTCAGCTTGGGGAATATTAATCTGGAGCTGAGCGGGGTTCAACCTATATTGCACTTAATCAGGGGTTGCTCCGGAGCTGCTCCATGGAGCTCCAGAGTGAAATTATGCATCTCAAGAGGTGTTTAATCCAGATTAAATTAATCTGAGTTAATTTAAGCCAGGCTGGGTCACTTCATATTGAACTTCAATAGGGTGTTGATCCGGAGCTGAAGCGGTGCTGAAACGGAGACAGATGTCAATGTGAAGGAGGTTAAGAGAGCTGAAGTCAGTATAACAGTTGCGAATTTAGCTGCCCCTCGTTCTGCCGTGCCCGGAACGAGGGCGGCGTGTGGTGGGGTGGGAAATCATCCAAGATTTTGTTTTAGAGGCAAGAAGCTTTTTCGCGAAATTTATTGCCGAAATTCCATTTTCTGAATATTCCGTTCCGTCCTATTGTTTCATACAAGACTTCTTTCGCGTATACAATGTATCCAAGTTTCTTGCTATTTATTCTCCCCCGATTTTCCTTTAAATTCTAGGTTGTTTTCAGCGTATTCCCTATAATGCTATTTACTTCTCGTAATATGGAATTATGGCTTAACTGTAGACATAGACATAGCAGTTTTGCTACCCCTTCGAGTCAGCCGATAAAACGGAGATCATTCCCTTTGAGGGAACTGTCAGAAATCGATAAGAAGATAACGTGCGATGAAACCAAGTTGGCCTTACTGGAATGCAAGCCATGTTTGTAACCCCAACAAGTAAGTTTTATCAAATTGCTGAAATATTAAAACGTTATTACCTATGGAATATAAACCAAAACTCTCGTACCCTCATCTTGGCCTGTCAATTTATTTTGTCATCAGGTTTTATATCGTTTAATCTCTTCCAATTCATATCAAGTGGAATTTCTACTATCAACTGACTGCCACCGTGGGTCACGTACATTAGTTGAAAGGAAGCTGATAAACCGCTGATACATGCAGTGTCTACGCTATGTTTTTTAATCACAGTTCCTGTCACTTATTAAAGGCATCGTATAACAATATTTCCATTTAAAAACAATGTGAGCTACATGATTCCCCATGCTACTAGTGTCTTTGATAAGGTCTAAAAATGAGGCCCTGAAAAAATTACAAAATAATAATAATAATAAGTCTTATTACCCAGGGTAGCCGCACTTCAGTCTGATAGACTGGCTCTTCCGCGGGGCGCCTGGCATAACATGGATGTTTATATATTACCCCTCTGTTCTAGAATGCCGAACACCTGGCTAGAAAGCAGAAGGTACCATTTTTAAAAGTCTTTGGTATGACCTGGCCGGGGCTCGAACCCGCGACCTTCCGCACGTGAGGCGGACGCTCTATCCACTAAGCCATCAAGCCGGTGTTGTTCAAAATTATCATCAAGTGCTTAAAAAGTAAAAAAAATCATTCAGAGAACATTCCAGTTTTCCCCCTAGACTGCTGTGTTGCAGAGGATCATCGGCCGAGAATAATTCATGAGCCAATTTAAAAGTGAGAGTA
>JZLH01S0333622.1:6533-17900 GCA_001188425.1 Eucidaris tribuloides | reverse complement strand
AAAAAGTGAAAATTTACAAGCCACTTCACGAAACGTTGCCGAAATTTACTACTACTACTACTACTACTACTACTACTATACTACTACTACTACTATACTAGTACTACTACTACTATACTACTACTACTACTACTACTACTACTACTACTACTACTATACTACTACTACTACTACTACTACTACTACTACTACTACTACTACTATTACTACTAAAATAGCAAAAGGAACAAAAATGGTAGAAGAAGTAATGATGATACTACGTACCACTACTACTACTACTACTACTACTACTACTACTACTACTACTACTACCACTACTTATTCTACTACTACTAGCAAAAGGAACAAAAATGGTAGAAGAAGTAATGATGATACTACGTACCACTACTACTACTACTACTACTACTACTACTACTACTACAACCACTTATGATAACAGTAATATTGATAAATGAAAAAAAATGATAGTAACAATTCAGTAACATGAGAAAGAAGAAGAAGAAGGAAAGAAAGAAAGAAAAACAAATAGGAAGAGAAGAGGAGGAGGAGAAGAGGGAGGAGAAGTCGGAGGGGAGCGGGAGAAAGAGGAAGAGGAAGAAGAAGATTAGTAAATATATTGATATTTAAAATGATAAATTCTTGCATGACTTACCTGCTTTTATTAAGAGACTGACAAACTCCCTATGGCCACTTCTTATCGCTTGCATCAATGGCGTTATGCCATTGATATCTTTACTCCGAATCTTGGAACCGCGTTTAACCTATACAGCAAGAACCAGTGTTAATTCATTAGATCTGTTCCTAGGCCTACTTTTGTCATCACTAAATTCCATATCAATTTCTAAGCGATCTTTTACTTTCTTCATGGTCTATAGTTTTGCAACACAATGGTAAACTGGAACTAAAACCGTCGTTTTTGACCCATTTTTTTGCCATTGTAACAAATCTACAAGCTTTATATAGTATTGACACGAGATTTATGATAATCAAAGTTTTCTCTTTAAGGTTAGATCAAAATATATGGCCGAAATCAATGTTATGACCTGCGGAATTGAGTCTAAAGACTTCCTTTTTGGTAAAAAAATATATCGTGGAAGATCCCGGTTTTTCTCATTTTTTCTTTGCCGCTTCACCAAAATGAAAGTGCACTGTCTATAAATATATTGACAATGAGTGTTTGTAGTGGGAAGTCTGAGGATTCTAAAAGTGTAAAATCAAATTTTATTGGCTCGGAGATAAGGCCCGCGGAATTGGCAAAAACCGACCACAGACACCATTTTCTCCCAGTATTCCGCTGGCTAGAAATTGACGCAGTTATTATTATTATGCGTTCGTGTGTGAATATAAACAATAGACACGCTCCTACACAGTGCGGCGTGAGATCAGTAGTGCATGACCAGTGCCTATATAACCTCGTGTTTCTCTGCGCAAAAGAGGAGCGTTTTCTGTTAAGAAATTGATATGTTATAAACCATAAACACATATACATACACCTATGGAAAAGTAGAATATCTTCATTTTGTATATTGCTTAAAGACACAAGTTAACAATGACCCCAGTTTTGCAAAATGTTAGCTCCATAATTCTCCCGGTTCTAAGTGTCTTTGACAAGGTCTAAAATGAAGCCCTGAAAAAAATTGTATATCAGACCGGATTCACCTTGCACATTTTCTCACACAGCCTATAGTGTGTACCCTCCCTACTCAAAAGTATTGCAACATACACTATAACGCATACATTCTACGTTGAAGGGGTCTTTCTATAATGATGTCCAAATTACGTTTATTATTGGAAAATAACAAATTATTTGAAAAAAATCAATAAATATTCTTTCTCCTTTCTTCTCCAAGGCGGAGAGATTATCAAATGTAGGCGCGCCCGCGACAGAGGGGCTGGAACATAAAATTTTGCATTTTTCGCCCCCCTGTAGGGGTGGGGTGTTAATTCACCCTAGCATCGTAATTCGGTTTCATATTACCAATGAAACGGTTTTTATGGTTTGGAAAGACTTCCAGCAAACAAAAAATATCAATATGTTTCTCTGAAGGGGTCTCAGAAAGAAGACCACAACCCTCGAAGACGAAAGTAACCTTCTATCTTCATAAGACAGTGGCAAGGAGCAAACGCCCCATATTTTATATAAGACCTCTTCAAGGTATAATTTCTTATACTTTCTCAATTCTAAAGGCAGTTTATTATTGTAAACATCTTAAAATTTACTGTCATGAGACTTCTTGATACATTGGATATAATGATGCGAAGAAAAAGCCATCATCTTTAATTAGTAGCCTTATCCTCCTTGTCACTGTCTTATGAAGATAGGAGGTCACTTTGTCTTCAAGGGGTGTGGTCTTCTTTCTGAGACCCCTTCAGAGGAACATATTGATATTTTTAGTTTGCTGGAAGTCTTTCCAAACCATCAAAACCGTTTCAATGGTAATATGAAACTGAATTACTAGGATAGTGTTAGTTAACACCCCACCCCTATAGGGAAGCGAAAAATGTTAAATTTTATGTTCCATCCCCTTTGTCGTGGGCGCGCCTGCATTTCGATAATCTCTCCGCCTTGGAGAAGGAACGAGAAAGAATATCCAATGATTTATTTTCAAATAATTTGTTATTTACCAATAATAAACTGAGTTAGGACATCATTTTAGAAAGACCCTTTCAACGTAAAATGTATGCGTTATAGTGTATGTTGCAATACTTTGAGTAGGGAGGGTAGATCTAGGCTATTTATACCCCACCGCAGTAGCAATACGAGGGTAATGTTTATTTATGAATATCTTGCCAGTGGCAGCAAAAAATTCCACTCGTTTATTCTAGCATGTTTATTTGTAAATTTAAACACAACTATGTAGCTCAGATATCAAAGTTTTACATTTCTTTTTTAACTGAGGCTCCACAATGTCAACTTGTGTATTTAACCATTTTGTGCCAAACACAGAATATCACATGCAAAGTCTATGAAGTTTTGTTACAGTGGTATCAGGACGGTTAATAATTATTACTATCAAAAGTTCCCGGGTCAATGAACCGGAAAAGGGGACCCCATGGAATTACATTACGTAATTGTTTGAACATGATTCGGAAATTGGCTACATTTAACCGAATCCCGGTGATATCCGACTCACTTCTGAGTCATACCTAAACTATTTCCGAGTGTGATTCCAACTGACCCAGCTGGACCTTTCCTTTTAGTCAGTCTCCTCGTGGTTTTTTGTTTAGTTTTCGCTTCAATGTTATATTACATTAATGGTTCATTAAAGGCAGAGAATCTCATTTGCACTCCTCCCGCAGCACAGCGTTATTCATGCACTTGGGCTATTTAAGGACATGTCTGTGAAATATGGAGATCAAAAAAAATACCTAGAATTTGACAAATGCACAAGAAAACAATTGCCGTTTAGTGTATGCCCTATATACACTCTTAAAAATTCCGGGTCAGTCTGACTCGGAGAAAGGATCCGTTGGGGGCACACTTGAAAAAGGTCAGGTTTAACCACATTCCGGGTCAAGTTTGACCAAAATCCAAGTCAGGTTGACTCATATTTTCCGAGTCAGTCTGACCCGGGATTTTTTAGAGTGTAGGATTTGTTCCGTCCCTGGGAGACAATAATTCAAATCAAAGTTTAACAGTCCCTATAATTCCACTAAAACTGAGTTTCTAGCTCCCATACTTTGCTTAAGGTCCGGAAGTGGTATTTTCTTCTATACAAGTGTATTTACACAAAACTTTATTTCAGGCATACAAAGGAGACACCCTGCCTTTATGTGTGACAGTTGTGGTAAGTTCTTTTCAGTTTCATAACGAAAGATACGCATACAAAAATTTAATTAATCAAAATTGGATAAAAGAAATATTACACAATTTCAAATAAATCATTATTTTTTCACAGATTGGTATTGTAATTGAATAATCAAGTTTGAAAAAATTCAGATACATGTATACAAAATAGATTTAAATTCAATGAAGTTGTTTATTACAAGGATTGATACCGTGAAGGTTGCGGATGAATTGACTTGGACTAAAATTGTTTACAAAACGAAATGGAATAATTGGCATTGCTTTTTGAATACAAGCTGAGATAAACTGCTCTGAACAGAGAGGAACTCTTGTTAAATTATGTACGTGGTTGTGAAATGAACAAAGGACTATTTAGGGCGTATCGTACCTGGTGGTAAGCAGGTCGTTTTGTGATCAGATTATGGAGGTAATCAGGAGTTAAATTATTGAGAATTTTGAAAACTAGGACACATTGTTGGTATTCAATACTCTGTTTAACAGACATGTACCATTTTTAAGCGCTTAACAAACGAGATAAATTGGAAAATCATCCCTCAGTATAAAGAATTATAATTGCGTATCTGTTTTGTAATATTTGTACTTTCAACAAGTTATAGATGTTAGCTTTTGCCCCATGTGTTGTGACAATAGTCAGTGTGTGGACAGATTAGGGTATAGTACAAGTTGATAAGTGTCTGATGAGTGACGTGAGTCTTAATTCTTCCTATGAATCCATCAATACGTTATAGGTGTCTTTTTTTCTCAAAACTGTGGTGATATGCAATCACTAATTTCAAATTGGAGCCCAGAGTTATTCCCAAATGTTTAACACGACTAACACATTTGAGAGGTTGATTGTTAAATCTGACATTAGGTTTAATATTTTCAAGCTTTCTTTTCCAATCAAACGTCATCACCTTCGTCTTTTGTGGACTAAGGGACATTTCGTTAATGTGTAACCAGCGGGTGATCATATCAAGCCGTTCATGCAAAAGTCTTTCAACCTCATTGTTGCTTTTGGCTTTGCAAAAATAGAAATATCGCCTGCGTATAATGAAACCTTTCCTTTAGGGTGAAAAGAAAGGTTACACACGTTGAATGAAAATACTACAGCTGAGGTCCCCAAATCAAACTGTGTGGTAAGCCAAATTAAATGAAACACAATCGCTTTGAATACTAGGCTCTACCATTATTGATGCACGCAGTTTTCTATTAATATAATATGATGAAAACAAGTCTCATTCTCTGTCTTTAAGTCAGTAATATGATAACGAAGTAAATAACATCAATTTTTTTTTTCAAATCGAGGAAGATAGCACCAGTGATGTGGTATTGTTCCATTTTATCTAATAGCTATTCATTTATATCAGTTAAACATATATAGAAGCAGAAATAAGAGATCTAACGTCCGACTGCTGATTATTAAAAGTATATTTTCATTTACATAATTTTTAAGTCGAGAATGGATGGCTTTCTCGAGAATCTTAGATAAATATGCTGAAATAGATACTGGTCTGTAATAGTTTAAATCGCATTTCTTTCCACTCTTATATGTTGGTATGACTTCGGCTTTCTTACATGCAGATGGAATTTAAAATGAACTGAAAAACGACTATAAATGATAATAATAATAATGGGTTCTTATAGTGCGCTATCCACAAAGTATCATAGTACCCCGGTAACTGGATCCATTAATTCAATCCAGCACTACTGTATATTGCTCACTCTCCACTCCATAGGGAGCATTCCAGCCAGACCAGTCGCCATTTTACAGGCGCGCACATGCTAATCATTCAACATAAACATTCCCATCCTACCGGGTACCCATTTATACACCTGGGTGGAGAGCAGCGATGTAGATAAAAATGCCTTGCTGAAGGGCATTCGCGTCGGGCAGTAGTTGGGCTTGAACCCACAACCCTTGGATTGGGAGACGAGCGATTTCTTAAGTTGCTCATGCTCACTCATGCCTGGAACACTCATATCAATGGTGGAACCATACCGCATAAATCCTAAACATTCACAAAACATGATGAAATCACTTTGATGTAAGGATTTTTTTTTAAATAAATGCCTACTTTTTGGGACGGTATATTACAGATTCACCAATCAACATTGTTTCTTACCAAGAGGTCGCATACATGTGTATTTCCGTTCATTGCTGCCATGTGAAGAGGTGTCATGTGATCGTTATCACGGGCGTTAACGTCCGCCTTCCCGACGTCTATTAACACCTAGATGGTAAAATGACCATACAAAACATACACATTTATAATAGTATGTACATACATCACGCCTTTCCTTATAGGCCTATTCGTACTAAGAAAACAATAGATTTTCATTTTGGACACCTGTAATTACTATGTACTTTGGAGCATCATTTCATTTCTATTTTCAAACCTTAGAAAGTACATGCATATGACTTATACAACTCTTATACATACACACATCTGAACAGTGACAGCAATCTTCTCTAGATGTGTAATACCAATTCTTTGGCAATTTTGACAATTTGAGTGAAGTTTATCGAATTAATTTCCTTCAAAAGATCGTAAAATGCGAGTTTTCTGATGTATTTTCAGTTTTAATGTTTTAAATGATACTACAGTCTGCATGTGCCACGTTTAGTTATTAGGGCCTGTGTTTTAAAGGCAGGGGATCTCTTTTGCATGCCTAAAAATTAACATTGTGTAAATACAACGCATTTAGAAGAAACTGCCATCTGGGAACCTTAAGCAAAATATAAGAGCTAGACACTCAGTTTTGGTGAAATTATAGTGACCTTTAGACTCAGATTTTATTTTTTTTCGCGAGCAAAAAATTCCTACCATAGAACGTACACTAAACGGATTTTTTTTTGCATTTTTCAAATTCTAGGCAATCACTGACCCCCAGATTTCACAGGCATGCCCTTCATTAATAGCCTAAGGGCATGGGTTATCTTTTCCTGGTCTGCGGGGATGTTTGCAAATGAGATCCACTGCCTTTAAACGTGTTTAGTAGCATGCATTTGCCTCAAAATCCAAGATAAGAATTAAATTGATTGATGAACGTATTTGAGAAAGTGGAAAGTTAGTGGTTATCCTGCATCTTATTTACTTATATACCAACAAGTACCTAATTCAAAAAATGACAAAATTCAAAACGTTGAACACTTCAGCCCAAGTTTTATGACCTTTGACCCTTGAACTTTCGGCCTCAAGATTTAATCAATCCATCTGTCAATGACAATACTATTAAAGTCCAGTTACATGAAAATTCATCATCGCTTTCCTGAGATATCTTAAAAACTAACAGGTCACCCCCAACACATTTGAATTATTTCAAAGTGACATCCGACATTTGACTCTTTGACCTCAACATTTATCAAGCTATCAATCTTTGATGACATACACTTTTGCCAAGTTTAATGAAAATCTATCAATCCGTCCTTGAGATATATATGTATAAGCAAACAGAGTGAATTGCCTGCATAGGACACAGCGTGGCCTATGCCACCATTTGACCCTTGCCCTATTATCCAAAGATTAAATCAATGCTTCGATGGTGATACCTGCCTCACCCAGGTTTCATGGAAGTCCTTCAATCTATTCTTGAGATACTGCACAATAAAATATACTAATGACAGCATAGGCGTACGCGGGATTTTGCCAAGGGGGTGTTCATCCGCGGCCAAATCCTAGGTTCAACATTTTCCCGGTCACCGAGCCGCCGAAAACTCGCTCGTGGGGGGGGGCTGACGATTTTTTTTCCAAATCCGAGGTCCAAATTTTTCCCAGTCACGCCACCCTCCGAAAACTCGCTCAGCTGGGGGGGGGGGTTGACGAAAAATGTTTTCCAAGCTCCTAGAAAAATCAACATTTACTTCATGTTTTCAGGGTTAATTCACATTTTCATTACGGGGGAAAGGGGGAGTGTCTGGGGGTGCTAACATCCCCCTTTGGCAAAAGGGGGGTGTTTGAACACCCCAAACACCCCCCCCCTGAATACGCGTATGATTGACAGTATGATGATTGCATACAACCCAGCGTGACCTGTGACCTTTGACCTCTTGACCAAAAATAATTATCAGCCCATCTCTAATACAATATGAAAATCCATCCCTCAATTCTCGACATATTGCAATAAATGAATTGAATTGCTTATAGCGCACAGAGATCTTTGACTTTTGACACATTATTGGCATTTTTTGTCATTTTTTATACTTTGATTTGTCTCTGATATTGCAATATGTAATTAGTTTCCCGCAAAATATCGACTGCATATAACACAAATTAACCCGGCCGTTACCATTGACCTTTCACCTCTTGACGCCAAATTTTGATCAGTGATACATACTTAAACCAGTTTTGTGAACATCCGTCATTTCTTCTTGAAAACATAATGCCTCTGGCACCACTTCGTTGCAGTGGTATAAATACCTGCACGTGGCCTTTTGTTACAGTGCAGGTAACTGGGGATTTGATGCTTTATTTGTTGTTTTCTTTTGTCTTGTTTTGTGTTGTTTTATTTTTAAGAAATAATGATGTTGCCAATGATGATTTGGATTGGGGGCAATTTTGTTGACAGAAATCTTTAAACTCTGGTCAGTCTCTTGGGTTATTTCAGTCACCACAATAAGTCATATACTTATTGATATCAATGTACTTGTAAATTATTTTGGCAACTTAAAATCCACATAAACTTTGTACAGGGCCCATCCGGTTCCCGTAAGCAACGGGTTATTGTTACTTTTAACATCGTCAAAAAATTACAGAAACCAATAAACTGAAACTGAAACCGAGACTGAAACTGAAAACTTAACAAAGTGCGGGTATTTCAGTTAGGCAGACGTCAAAAGCGGGGAGGTGACGGGTTGCGAACCACTTCAGTATTCAAATTTCAGCAACTCAAAAAAGGTGTGGTTGGTGATCAATTCCGAATACCTGAACCTCAAATACTAGATGGGGGTTTCCACTGTCATACTGAGAGGGGCAAGTGGTTTTAATTCAGTCCCCGAATACCCGAAGTGAATCTGTAGGGCCAAAAGGCTATCGACGCGCAGCAGGCGCCGTCGTATATTGTCGCATACCATTAAAACATTAACGGATACATTAAATGAATAAATTCCAATCTTGGCGAAGTTTTGAGTAAAAGCAATAAGCTTTCATCGGGAAATGTTTTTTCTAGTTTTTTTTTCTATTTTAACTCATTTTTGTGTGTGTGGAGAAAATTCAATCACCCAGTTGGTAATCACTTTTTTCAAACTAACTTCAGTCATACAGCCACCTGTCGTATATAATCTCCTTTTCAATCATTGACAAAATTTTGAGAGGCAATTTTATCATTAATTTAAATCATTTCTTGGAACAAAATACGACATTCCATCGCGTTTCTTGTCCATTTCCCTTCACCCTCAAACCTAATGTCATGCATCATTTTGAAGCTTGGAACGTGGGCATTTGTAGAACTATTCATTAAACAACGCAGTACGACACTTTTGCAACCTTTGCTTCTTACCGATGTAGAGTCTCACAAAACTTTAAAAATAGTACAAGAAATTTGAAATAAGTTTTTAGATTGGTAAAAGAGGAATGTGTTTTCCCGGTATTATAAACAGCTTCATTTTTACCTTTAATATTCACAAAAATGTTGTACTAAACACATTTCAACATTCGATAACTTCTGTTATATGATTCACCAACCTTACATTTTTTTCAACTGAATCCCCTGAGGCGATATAATTCAGATTGACAAAAAGCAATATTAAAAAGGTCGTCATAGTTTTAATCACGATATCCTTGAATGAGTTTAGTAATTTAATCAAAAATTCAATCTTATTACTAATAAGACCAACAATTTTATTAGAATGCCATGTGAAATATTTCGAAAAAGCTTCACCCCCTCAAACATACAAACACACACACACACACACACACATACACATACATACACACAAAAAGCAAGCAATCCACAAAAGAAAAGGAATGCTACATTTTTGTTTATAAAAAAAAAGTGGCTGCAAACCTCCGATTTGGGCACCAAAACTGGCTAAACCTCCCTGCATAATATGCAGCAGTTTTCATATCGACATTGTACGTACATGGACATAATAAACACTGATATTATTGAATTTAACAGCGGTATAAATCCGTTTCGAGGAGTGGGAGAAGGGGCGGTTATCGCGGTCACACGCAGGAATGTCTCATGCACACACCCGCAAACGCACACACACACAAACACTGAGACGCACACACACAAGCACACACACACATACAAAAGTACACACATACGCAAATACACACACATGAATACACAAGTACACGCATACGCAAATACACACACACACGCACACACACACACACACACACACGCACACACACACACACACACACACACACACACACACACACACACACATCACACCAACACACACTTGTCTGTGCGCGGCCACAGTAATAAGGCATTTTGATTCCATAATTACAACGATAAATTTTAAATTTTTCACAAATAATAAGAATTACATCATCTTTAGGTATTTGTACTTATTAATTTCAACATGACATTTTTTCGTCGAAAAGAGTGCGGTGCTTTTGAAAATGTCATCCCCTAGGGAGGGGGAGGAGGGATTTAGGACCGGCAGAAATTCAGTCGTACCTTCGTCAAACTCTCGTAGCCCCCTCCTGGCGCTGAGCGTGGACAGGGGTCTGACCACTGGCTATCCGAGCGTGGACTCAGGCGTTATGGAGGCACAGGAGTTCGGCCGCCTCCAACGGTTGTTCTTTGCCAGCAACATGAAGCGGAGTTATTTGTTTCATCATTGGTGACAATGTTGATATCTGGAGGACGAACAAAAATACAAACACACACAAAATGTCCGTTGACATACAGTAGAGTAATACTCAATTCAAATCATGCAAGAATCGTAAATCGTAAGACCTTCATTCTTACTATATTCGTTAATTCTCGATTTAGGAATTTAAAGCGGAAATAAACTAATTTTTAAATCTTTCTGATGTATTGCTAAGATGTACATTTGGAAGTTGGACTTTAATTTATATATTTGAAAGAAGTGTATGGGAACTCTGAATGATGGAGCAATGAATTAGGCAGAATGATTAATTAAGCTTTCCGTTTCGTATTCAGAAAAGCATTTCAGCTTTGGTGTATTCGAAGTATTTTTTTTAAATTACTTTAAAAATCTTCGTCTTCTTGTAAAACTGTGCTTGAAAGTAAACAGAAAAATAAATGCTACAAACGAAATACGGAAAATACCTTTGATTCAAAGATGTTAAGCCCTATTCAATACATTACGTAATTCTACATTAAATTTACAAGCAAAAATAAGATGTAGCAATGCTGTTTAATCATATTTGCTTAATAGATGTAATGGTGCGAGGTTGGGTGAGTTTGGTTCATTGTGTTGTGTGACTGTGTGTGAGTTTGGTGGATTGTGCCGTGTGTGTGTGTGTGTGTGTGTGAGTGTGTGCTCGTTGTAGTGGCATTGTGCATTGTGTGTGTGGCACTGCGGTGTGTGTGTGTGTGTGGTGGGGGTTGCCGAATGTGTGGAGTGACAATTACATGAATTATTCTCTCTTAGG
>JZLH01S0333540.1:0-13635 GCA_001188425.1 Eucidaris tribuloides | reverse complement strand
ACAATCTACAATTGAAACATGAAAAATGTCCGCTACTGAGCAACATTACATTCACAGATTGCACTCAATTGGTGAAAGAATGAGTGACAAAAAAATCAGTTTGCTACGAGTAATTAAAACATTAAAACTGATATTTTTTCAGTGTCATATGTATCTCAGCTCAATGCAATTAACATTTTCAATGAAAATTGCATTTTCATAGCCTCAATAATATATTTCAATGGAAGACGTTAATAGGCTTTTGACAGCAAAAATTCATAATCTTTGGACATCAACAAATTTTGATCTTTGTTTTTTATTATTATTAATATGTATTGATTTTCTTTTGTTTTTGGGGGGGGGGTGGGGGGGGGTGGGGGAGGGATCACTTTTAAATAATACCGACTGTTTCTAGAATTTTCACTGTCAATAATTTATTAATTCTAAACAAAAATCAGGATGGTTCTTGGAGGCAGCACTATGAAATATTTAAATGTAGCCGTGTACATGATACTATACATTTCTTGCATGACTTTGAAACCAAATGGTGTACATGAAAAATGAATAGCTAATGCAAAACGAATCATTTCTTTCAGCTTACATGAATGTAGGAAGAGAGTGGGCCCGATTTCGCACCACAGTGTGGAGTGCGATCGCTCCCTTTCAGCAAGTCTATCCGCATTCATCATGGGTCATTCTTTTTGACGTTGAGGCGTTGATCTCAGGATGCCGATCCCGGCCCTCAACCCAGTGCCCTCTCACCGCTCGAGCACCTAGAAAAGCAAAAAACAACAATATTAATTATTTTCATTTATTATTTCATTCTGTCTATTTGCAATTTTAAGATCTATTATACAATAAAAAAGACAGACATTACAATATTATTTCACAGTGTTTACAATATGACTCTAAGAGCGGTCATAGGCACTTGACTTTTAATAACACTAAGTAAATCATTGCATTAGCTTTTGCATTGTGGTGAGTATATACATACACTACTAGAAAGTTAATAATTGTAAGGGCAAAAAGGTAACATTGATATATAAAATCTAAAGCTGCTCGCTTATAAATCATACAAATGTATTTTTTATTATTTTTTTAAGATTGTAACATAGATTATTTCCAAATACAAAGAGAGCGAGAACTGATTATACAGATTTCATTGGCATAGGGCCTATAAAAATCTGGCAAATGACAAAAATCCGAATGTAACAACAATTTAATAATGGGAGAGAAAATGTTTGCGACAATTTTCCATCTTATTTTCATCAAGAAAATTTAGTAAGAAGCATGTGAAACAATCTAGCAGTACAATTAATTTGCTGATATTATCTCTGCAATCAAGTTAATTCATCTTAGTTTAGTAAGTCCTAGACTTGTATGATTAATGCAGAAGGCAATCCTCCACCTACAGCGGCCTGTGAATCATTTTGATAAATAAATTGTGTAGCTTTGGATAATGTGTATTTTACATATTTTTTATATATTACTCTGTAGTATAATTAATTGAATCCTTGTGATCATGAAGAAACAATACACTATCACACTTGAGGTAAATTATGAATGGCTAATACTAGCTATAGAGAATCTACTCTACCAAAAGTGAAAGCTCATAAAGGCATTATATAACCTCTGGGACACCTATGGTTTCTCGACCAGGCCATGGAGTAGTTGAAATTAAAAATGCAAATGATTCTTACAATCGATTAAGACCACTTCACACAAGAATGGTTGCTTGGAAATCATGGGTCTAGAGTAATGTGGAAGCAATAGGTCTGATCAATTGAGGAGAATGCACACATTCATTCTAGCAGGTGGGTGGCATTTCAGACTACAGTTTTTACAAGCAAAGCAGTATGAAGTGAAAACCAGCTTTTTCAGAAAGGATGTGTTCGTTTCGATATTTTGATGTTCATATTTTTATAATACTATGTCTGTTTCCATTGTTCATGTTTTTAATTCATAAGTACGTGAGATATGGAATCGGTTTTATAAAATAATAGTTATGGAAATATGGGAAATAGGCAACTCACATGATAGAATGTGGGTTATTAATATTAACATCGAAAAGGCACTTCCAGTGAGCAAACGTTACAAAAAAGTAGCATTTTACACAACAAAAGATAGTTTGCAACATCCTTGCAAAACAGAAAAACTCAGCATTGAGAGAGGTTTTAGCTAAACTGGTTTTGAGATCAGTTTGTGTTGACTTTTGCATGCTGTGAAAGGGTTACAAAAATATTACCCATTTCCGTGAAACTGAAAGGAAACAATATTTGAGATTGGTGTGAATGGAGTGGGATGCCAAATGGGATGCCACATGTTTAAATTGTGGCCATACAAAGACTTGGCCAAACTGGCTCACTCAGTGTGAATGGGAATGACGTGTGTTGGAAATATGGACTAAAAATGATCACATTTTTACTTGTGGCATATAACATTGGCCAAACTAGCTCCATTCATTGCTCCTGCTCAATTCACTTAAATATATTAGTTAGGTTCTGCTTGTATGTACATCTACATCTTAGGCAGAGCAAACCAATTTTATATTTCACGTTAACAATCTAATTATGGCATGTGGCCTTCAAACTCTGTAACATAATGCAACAGTGAAGGTACAATTAGGATATAACCCTTTCTCTTGGCATTGTTGACTATGATCATAATTTGGCTGATTAAACTATAGGCACGATCATAATAAGGATTTTGTCTTTATTACTGATTCAAAATGGTTTGATAGAAGCAAAACTGCTTGTGAAGTGCCTGAGTCGAGTAATCAAATAGATGATACGGGGGGGGGGGGGGGGGGGGGGAAAGCATGTCTGCACCTGGTACAACCAACTAGCGATGCACACATACCATAACAGAGCTGTTCTCAAGGAATTGTTTACCCACATTTTCACAATTAGCTTACTGTTTACTTTTTGGCAACGTGAGACTGCCACAAATCAAACAACTTATTGACATTACACTGTTAGATGTTTAGCTCCAATTTGTGTCTTGTGTGTGTGGCTGGGGAGTAACATTGATTGTGATGTTTGTGTACACTGTTTGCAGCTGTGAAACATCTGACAGAAAGTGTAATTCATAAAACATCAAATTACCAGAGATGGATGAAAGCTTCTCAGTGGTCTCTCGAGTCACTTTGTACAACATAAAACACAAGTAATCAGACTATAAACAATTTTATATACAGCTCATGTCTCTGTAAAGACGTTTTCACATCAGCCCGATGAAAATCCAAGCTCGAGATTTTTTCGCGATCACAAAATAGCGCGCTAATTTCTTTCCTATTCACATCAGCCTGAAGAGAATTAGCTCGAAAAATTTTTTCAAGCTAATTCGATAGCTGAGCATGCCTTCAAAAAAATATCCCGCGTGATCGATCTCGCAATTTGCAGGCTGCTGCCGAATTCTGGTAGATTTTTAGGGCCAAGACCAGCAGCCATAATACCATGCATGCCAGATTGCCCGTGCAGTCGGTGTAGGGTGTGGGACAATCTTGCTGACTTCTTCTGAATTTGTTTTGTTTTACGTTGTAACCCTCGGAAATTTATGGAGGTTGACCAAGCCCATTATGATGCAAAAGAGATGACACCATGAGGAGAGGAATCGTAAAAGATTTCATCGAATTAAATGAAGATAAGAAACATATATATATTTTTCGTATTTTTCCTGCTCATTGCTGAGGTGTTCTAGCTGTTTCCAGCAGGCGAACAGTCATTACCTCTTATTCCCCGTCTAGGTTTGGCCTTGGCAGAAGCAAGGTCCACATTTCCGTCGGGTCACACACGCTAGGCTTGATGGGATGTATCGCGTTAATTTCTTGAAGTGAATTCACATAATCAAGATAGCGCGCTATTTCGCAAATTATCGCGCTATTTTGAAAATTTCCCGAGTTTTACTCTAGAAGTTTTCTCGATCAGAGCTTTCAAATTAGTGCGCTAATTTGAATTCACATTATCAAATACCGTGCTATTTTATGATCGGGTTAATTTTCAAAATCTGAAATAGCGCACTATTTTGAAACATCGGGCAGATGTGAAAACGCCTTAAGAGAAAAAGTTGATGATTGAAGTTATTTAAGTTTACCACAACACTCAAATGCCTAATATATTAAGGTTCATCTTCATACGTATAACTCAAGGACAGACAAAGTTATCAATATTTTCAAATCATTTCTTGTAGGGAGTAGCTTCTTCCAGAATATAATAAGATCAAACACTTGATCTGTGATTTTAATGACTCGGAAAAAGAATGACCAAACTAGAGTTTTGAAATGTCTTCCAATGATACTTAAAAATGTCCTTAACTAGTCTGTGAAATTATGTGCAATATCACATAATATATAGAAAGATCTACAATGTTTGTCCTATCTCATCCATGCACCATGATAGTAGATGCATTCCATGACTGTGTTACATCAGATGATGTGGATGGCCTTATAAATTCAGATCAGGGGGGTATCATTACCTTCTATTTTGAATGGACGTTATACATTCGAAATGATGATAACAATTAAGAACTTTTCAGATCTATAAATTTGTTTTGCCAATTTTATTATTCTTGGTTTGTTTTTCCCCTTCCTGTGCCTTCCGCTGATAACCCTAACCCTTACCCTCTTATCACCCCACCCTCTTCCTTCTACCCCTACCCCCTCCCCCTTACAGCTGAATCTGTAGCAGGTGCCAGCATGATGTCCAGTGCAGTCAGTACGACCTTGACCAGTGACATCACGTCGGTCAGTGGATGGGTGTCGGATTCGGGGGCGAGTCGAGGCACCACCACCGCCTACGACACGGAGAGCATCGGCCTACAGAGCCTCTCCAAGATGGACCTCTACTCCCTGGGACGCAACTTCAAGGAAATGGTGAGTCCATCATGCTATTTGCAGCCGAGTTTCCAATGTCTGTGAATCTGTTGGCATGAGACTCCCATAGGCCAATCATATAAGTGAGAGGTCCAAATGCGTGAGATCAATGGAAATGTATGGCGTGAGAAAGGGCCAAAATGCGGGAGTCTCATGCTCATTGCGTGAGAGTTGGCAGCCCTGTTTGCGTGATATTTTTTCTGAATTAGTAAATATGTAGATATGAATTAAGAACAAGTGTTTTTTCATGATATTGCATACACCGAATATTAGTAACAATATGTTAACTAATTCAGCAGTTCCCATAGAGTATTAGAGCAAAGAAAAGCTACAACTGTTCATTTCATTGCATGAATACTGTGGATTCTCAACTCACAACATCCTCGACGGCACATTGCAACATGCCACATTTTCAGTTCCCAGTTCAATGCCAACCAAATAGCAAGAATTGTTAGTATTATCACCATTATTTTATTCAGCAAAGGAAAAACGAAGAAATTGAGAAACATTTCAAATACAAACAACAAGTGACTGCAATGAGCATTGGTTGTTAGAATAGCTGAGCTTGCGAGAGAAATCAGCAAGAATGATTAGTATTATCATCATCATTTTACTCAGCAAAGGCAACTAATATTGCAAATACAAACAACAACTGACTGCAATGAGCAGTGATTGTTAGAGTAGCTGGGCATACAAGAGAAATCATTGTAAAAAGAAGAGAGTAAGGTACAAATGGAATAAAACTGCCAATAATCTACTTCCTCTGTTTGGCTACCACTAGCAAGTAGCTGGTTAAATGAGCCCATGATGTCAACATTTTCCTGTGATTCAGCTTAAAAAAAAAGAAAGAAAATTACCTGGCCATTGGCATTGTAATATGGTGCCGTCAATTGTGAATTCAATCCACTGTCATGAAATTGAAGAAGTATTCAATGTGCAAATATATTTGTAAATTTGTAAATCTAATTTGAATATTCAACAGATGGAACACCACCTTACAACAGCAGAAAGGAAGGTGATTAAGAAGGCACTTCATGATTATCATCATACAAGGTAATAAATCAGTTTTTTTAACCCTTTGCATGTGATATTAATTCCTAGCAGAATAGGACAGCACTTTGTTCTCTTTGTGTTTCTACTGTAAAGGGGACGGGGCATAATGTTTTTGGGTTGTCTGTGACTGTCTATCCGTTTGTCTGTACACCCTTTGGACTTGTAATAATACTTATTCCTGGCATGCACAGTAAGGTGGAGATAAACTGATTAGAGTTGGGATGAAATCTACTGGAGGTCAAGGGTCAAAGGTTAATTAAGTTCAGTGGACCTGTGGATTGGTAGTTAGGTATAACATTTTTTCCTCCCATTGTACAAGAAAAACCAATATGTTAGGCATCTCGCACAGTGAGTAGCAATTTTGTCATATAAATGTATAATATTACACATGTCTATTGATCTTTTTATTATGTATGTTACATGTATTTGTGTATTTCTGTATCTCAATGTATGTGATGAAATGTACTGCCTTGTTTGATGATAACTGTGGATGAATGAATAAATCTGAATCTTGATTTAATTCTGAATTATCTTTCTTTTCTTGGTTCAGGAATATTGATGCCTTGATTGTGGAGATCTTCCCCATCCTAGACACCAACGCCAAGAGAACCATTTGGCCCTACATCATCCACATCCTACCTAACGGTGAGCAGGAGAGATGCAAGAAGAAGGTCATCTATCTCATCGACAGACATGCTGCAGGTAGGCATGGGCCTCAAGTTTTCTATATTTCCTGATTTCCATCTCATTCCCACACCGAAAATACCAGTCATTTGCACTAACATGCTAATGAAAATACTCTGATCCCAAACAGAACCCACACTTCACATGGTGACAAAGATTATGACAAATTATTCTGGCCCATTATTAGGGAATTAAGTGCTGAACACTCTCCGCTCGTCCCACAACACAAATGCATTTAAATCTTTGCTCAAGTCTCACCTTTTTCCTATTTGATTTTGTTTTAAAGCCCAAGTTTAGTTTTGGGGATTTTTTTTTATTTGAAAGCTTTATGCTTAAAGGTCATGTCACACCAGTAACAGATTCTGAATATCTTGCATTTTTTGTAATTAATTAATGAAAAATCTTGGGGGGGGGGTGAGGGTGGGTTGACCTCCGAGATTACGGGGTACCCCCAAGATTTTTTACTATGTTTTATATTATAGCATCCAAAGGATTAATAAGGTGTTAAGGTTATCCAAATTATACCTAATCAAAAAGAGCAGAGATTTTTCATTAATTAATTACAAAAAAACAAAAGATATTCAGAATCTGTGTGATATGACCTTTGGGCATAAAACTTTCAAATAAAAAAATCCCCAAAACTAAACTTGGGCTTTATAATATACATGTAGATGTAGCTCTCATGTTTTGTAATACATGTATTGTGTAACATTTCCCATCATTATAAAGCACTTTAAATTCAATATCAACATTTTGGATGTTTTGGATGTATAGAAATTTTTTTTTCTTAAAATATTCATACTGTGGACCCCTTTGCAAATCAGTCTGTGTTCTGAAAGGGCCATCCACCCTATAAGAGGAATAAATAAATAAATCAATCAATACACCATTATCATTACTTTATCCTCCATGGGAATAAAGAGCACATTGGATGTATTCTTTGTTTATTTGTAAAAAGACTGCCGTATCATGTTTTGTGTTAAATTTCGTCAATTCTGTAGATGCAGTTTACAAACCAAAAGGCAACTTCTTGACTGACGGCAAAACGCTGCATCCCGATGAAGAGATACCGTTCAGGGCCAAATCACGAAACCACCATCGTGCCGCCAGCTACGACATAACACCCTCGTATGGTGACATCGTGTTTGGGCGTTCCAGTGACTTTGAACCTGGTAAGTCACTTCCGTTATGTGGACGTATGATAGCATGATAATAAACAGGAACATGGCGTGCCAGTTCGAATTGCTTTTGTAAGGTGTAGTATACATTAATATTTTCATTCATAGGTGCTTGCTTACAATTGAATGTACTGTAGAGATAATTCTAATTACGAATGAAATATGCTGACTAACTTTCTTGCTTGTTAAATTGTCAAAAGTTTAAATCAGCCCGTAGGCATGGCTTTAATTGTTGACATTACACTAGCAGTAATTCTAGTTTTTGAGCAGTGAATGTCAGATGTTAAAACATCTAACTTATGTCAATGTAAAAGCTGACTTTATCAAAAAGAAAGGAAGAAAACATGAATGAATTATTGGAAGAAAAATACCAATGACAAAGCAAGGAAAAAAAATAATTGCCTCAAAGATCAGAGTCATTGCAAAATACTAAATGTTATACTTGAAGCTGGTTTATGTCCGTTTTATTGTGGAAGTTATGAAACATTTCATACAATGAATGTGTACTGTCAAAGATAGAATAAACATATGGTATACTTAATGGAACTAGCAGGCTCTCAAAACATGCACAAAGTTTAGATTTTTCTTGTAGTGTTGAAATACAGTACTGACAAGTGCAAAATTTGTACCACACGCACTATTACTGCAAATGCTTGAAGCAGATTAAGAGATGGAAATAATAGAAATGCAATTATTGAAGATGAAAAAATCCTGCCGACATCATAATATTTGATACATATTGTACTCTGAAGTGAGTGTAAGATAAACTTTTCAGAGTCATTTTCATTTCACTGTTTTCGTCTAAAGATGTGACTGTATTGTGGCATATCAAACTGCTGGTCTTTCTTATGCAAAACATGTAAATTTAATACAGTGACAAGATTATTTTTGTATAATCCCCTCAGCAATTTTATAACAGATTTTTGTTTTGTTTTGATTTTTGTTGACACAAAATACAAAATTTGTTTACCAGCAACATCGTTACAGGGGAGATGGATTTTTGCAAAAATGAATAGATTTGCTTATCACTACATTTTTTTATATACATCATAGTGCTAAAATAGTTAATCTAATTGTATTTTAATCTGTAGTAATTGTAAGTATAATGTTCTATTCAATTCTATTGAATGGAATAGACTTCTTTGAATAAATATTGGTTTACTCCATTTTGCAACTTTAATGTCAATTTCCAGTTTTATCTAATTTTATAATATTAGAGGTTCACAGATTCTTATAGCCCTGTAATGATATGTACAAATATATGTTAAAAACTTTCACAAATTTGTAGAGCTTTTGTAACAACAAACTTTGCATGAGCATGCCTTTAGATAGTATAGCACCTTGATGGCTACATATAATACTTTCATTATTTAGATTGCCCCTCCCCCCTTTTCATGTGCAGAGTGTTTGGCCAGATTGATAGTGTTCATGTTTCACTCTGTTTTCGCTGCTCCTTGCCCTTCTTTTTACCTGCATGCACACACCCCTGCTTGCTTTGATCCCTCCCCCATGTTCATAGTAGGAGAAGCAGCCTACATGCTACAGCAGGAAAGGAGGAGACGCATGCGGCGGCACCGTTCGCTGGGCCATCTTGATTGTGAGTAATCATTACGATTTTTCTCTCATGAGTTTTTGTAGCTCATCTGGTAGGGACCAAAGAGTTGGCTATTGACATATAGTTTATAGTTTACTTAGTTTATATTTCATTTCATTCATTTGCAATTTATGCATTTTTTTTTTGCAAAACATCCTTATAAATGCTTTTCCATTAATTATACACCCAAATAAATTTATTTTGAACGTATGATGTTTGATGCATTTAGCACAGATATCATGAATATAATATCATGATTATTCTTGTTGCTGATGGCCTGCCAGATGAGCTTGTTATTGTTGATGTACTAAGTTCAAATCTTGTTTTGTGTTGAGCCCACCAAGGTGGAGGGAGGCTAAGGGATCACTTTGGCGTCTGTCTGTTGTCTGTCCACGACGCTTGCAAAAACTTGAATAAGTCTGTGCTAAATGCTCCAATTTCAATCAAACGTGGATGGAAGATTGATCATTAAGACTTTCAAATTTAGAAGTATGTAAAGATCACCACAAGGTCAAAGGTCATTAGCAGGGATCAACAACCTTTTTGAGCCCAATGTTGTGTTTATGGGGCGAGTTTCTATTGTGGGGCATAACTTTGCCCCCATTTGACCAATTGTGACCAAACTTGGGTTATAGATGTCTCATAGTGAGCTGAAGGTCACTAAAAAGTCAAGGCCACTGGCAGGGGTCAATGACCTGTTTGAGCCCAATGTTAAGTTTTTTGAGCAAGTTTATGAAATTGGGCGAGACACATTTTGGCTATCGCCTTGTTATTTGAGGATTGTTAAGCAACTTTGTAGACCAATAACAGTGCTGAGTACTGTAAAAAGAAACAGAAGGATTTGGATTTTGGGGGCCAGTCTTACAATAATTGTGAGTCTTCTAACAATAACAACAGTGAAGAAATCACAGGAGGATCATGTACTGTGATGTTCAAAGCCTATTTACTGAGATGACATCAGGCTCAGATACTGCATCATCTTGTAGAATTTTTTCTGTCAAAATATCATCTCAAATATCCAGCTGACATAGACCCCTGTCAACAAACAATGGTCGGTAAATTGCAACACAAAATTTATAAGGTCGTCATATCCCCACCACCTACCTAATCATGTTTATACACACCTGTATTGTCAGGGTTCCCAGCCCAACAAGGAAATCAGGGAAAATTATTTTACTTTTTTCCAGTCAGGGAAAAGTCAGGGAATTTGATCAAAATGCCTCAAATCAGGGAAAGTCAGGTAATATTGATTGGCCCAAAAATCGAAAGTAGTCAGTCAGACTCTGTTATATTTTGTTGCATATCAAAACAACATCCATGGGATGACTGGCTATGGTGAAACTGGAAATGAGTTGAATAATTATCATGGAATTTTGAGAATTCATCAGGGAAAAATCAGGGAATTTAGTTTTCTTTCAATGCTGGGAACCCTGATTGTGGCTATACTGTGGTTGATAATTATCCTACCATGGACTTTGTTGGGAGGTTTTAACTATGTAAGTGACTTGTCTAATCATGATGCATTTGCCCCCTCAGATGATGCTGAACCCCTGCTGATCAGTAAACGGCGGACTGACGCAAGTTATGACGCCCCCTTCCCCCCTGCTACAGTTAGCGCAGGTAATCATGGCGACTCTGATATTCGTGATATTGCATGAAAATGCAAATTAATTAAGTCATCCCTGAGTGAAATTTGCAATATATAGCATGAAAGACTTTGAAAGTCACAAATGTTAACCTACTAACTCCAGTTTGTCAGGAGAAAACTTTCAAAAATATCCTCAAAATAATAAACATGAACGTGTTGTGATTTAATGGTTCTTTAATAAAAATTAATGAATAATTAAAGAATTCAAGATCCTCATGATTATTTGAATTGAAATGTTTACAAATTTGTTCAGATTTTTGACTCATCATTATTACAGTACACCCAAAATATCACTTGCAATGTCTACAGTTTTATTTACAGCAGTACTTATACATAAATGACATAATGGGGGTAGTTCTCAACTTGGGGGCAAAACTATTTAGAATTAAGAAAACTACGGTATGCAAGGGTTCTACTGTGAAAAATTTGTAGTAAAAAATTGACTCATTTTAAAATAATGTCCATCAGTATGCTTTGTGACAAACAAATTTGTGGTGTAGCTTTCTATGGGATTAATTTCTCTTGGGACACAAGAGAAATAAAGTGCTGGTATGTTCATGCTTGATTCCCCTCAAGCAAACAAATTCAAGACAAATCCTTCCAGCGAGGAGATACACTCCAGTTAGTGTATAGACTGGTAAATTTTTCAACCAGATTGGTTTGAGAGGCATTTTTTTATTTCTCCCAATCATCTCACTGCCCTTTAAAAGATTAAAGTTATCTGTTAGTTAATTCCTGTAGTTTCCTCATCTATTTATAGGTGCCAGAGACAGTATACTTTCAGATTGTATAACTATCAGGCATCTCATTCATTTCTGTAGTTTTGTTAGAAAAATAAGTTGTCAAACATTATGCAGTTTCAATCATACTTGGGTTTAGAACTGTGACACAACAGTGAACCAATAAACATTTGGAGTAAAAAAAAAATAAATCCGTCAGAGGGCACATGGGTTTACAACTACAAGAATCCTGGTTTCTATACAGCAGTAACATGAAAACCTATGTATGAGACTATTTAATGGGGTCTTGAATGGAAACCATTATCTGGAAAAAGGGAACAGGGGTAGAGTTAATTAACTAATTAATCTCTTGGAGATGAAAATTGAAGAGAAAGGCCTGACAAACACAAACATAACTTAACAGCAAGCAACAGGACATCACTGTCAACTTGCTCTCAGTTAATTCATTAAATTCATCTCCTGTGTGATTCATCAATGTGTGATGTGCAACTGACATTAGATTTTAATGTTTCTCCCTCACAGAATGTTCATATTGTGCCTTCAGTGAGTAAAGCATTGACATAAATCTTATGCTTACATTTTGATATTTGCATTGTGAAATGTGAATTTCCTTGCATACTCCCCTTCTTTTTGTGTAAAATTAACCATACCCTTCCCTTACCCAAAGTATCCCCCACACCATCTGTATCCAAATACATGCCTTTGCAGCTAGCTCTTAGTTGTTGCTTCGAATATCTTTGTTTCAGCATAATTTCAATGTTATCAAATTGAATAATTTTAGCAATTAAATAATGCAACTTACATTATTGAGATGGCAGTTGTAATTCCATTTAAATGCCTATTGAAAATATCCTCATAATTACATAAAGAGATCTACCTTAAGTATTTAATTATGTTTATATGGTTTATTTTTCTTCATTTTCCATGTTTCAGGTATTATTTCATCATTATTGATTTCAGAACGAGTCCAATATAGTACTCTTAAAATATTTTATTTAAATCACTTAAAGTGTGTGTGCTTCATATTATTTGCATGCACAATATACTTCAGTGGCAAGGAGCAATTATTATTCTGTCTGTGTCAATTCATTTCCGTATTAAATCAATTATATACATATTTAGTTCTTTCATTCATTATCTTTCCACTTTTTTCCTATTTGAAGTTGAATGCATGAAAACATAGAAATTGCACTTTTTTATCATTCAGTATTTCTTTTGACAGATTTCCGAGATTTCAATATGATTTGAAGTTGAAATTATTACACCTACCCATTAGTATTTTCTAATAGATATTATTTTTTATTAAAGTGCATTAACGTAATACATACAGCTAGAGTAGTTATTTAGAAAATATACAATAAAGCCCAAGTTTAGTTCGGGATTTTCTTTGTTATTTGAAAGTCTTACTATCCAACCAGGTCATATCACACACCCCAATAACTAATTCTGAAGTGTCTCTGCGTTTTTTTTATTAGTCCGAGATTTTCGACTATATTTTCTACATAACGCAATCCAAGAGGGTTTATAAGCGTGTTAAGTTTAATCTGAGGTATCCTCATCAAAAGAGCGGACCTACTGTCTCTTATCAGATGAGGTATTATCAGATAAGCCTTAACACCTCATGGGTCGCCCCGATGTCCCACAGAGATTTTCCAATTAATCTATAAACAAAAAAATTGAAAGTACATTTCATCCAAAAAAAAAAAAAAAACAAAAAAAAAATAGAACGGAATCTGTTATCCCGGTGTGATATGAACCTTGGTATAAAGCTCTCAATAACAAAATATCCGCCAAAACTAAGCTTGGGCTTAAAATCCGTGGCGACATATCTTGATACAAAGATTATATGCATTCTTGTTGGACCCAGCCTTAGATATCTCATTCTAGTC